>JAVTVY010042401.1:0-196537 GCA_036873755.1 Hanleya hanleyi
TATGTAATAGTGTTACGTAATTAGGTCCTGGTCGCTCGTAAGTAGGTCGATTACGTAAGAAACCGGTTTAAATAGGGCGGTATAATGTCTATTTTTAGCATTGACGTCTATATTTAGCTGCTCCTTTGTTAGCTACCAATAAAAACATCACGTGACCCTTTGACGGCTAAAAGGAGAGAGTTTTCGAGTTCAGTGGGCACAGGCCTCTGGCGCACGAAGGTGCGTTTTTACGTAGTTGGTCGATCTCCTGTCTCGGTATACAATGGATGACGAGATAACATTTGATGAAGGTAAGTTCGCATTATCAATCATTCCTTTGAGAACAAGCGGTTCGTTTCTTAAAAGATCTATTGGTCTAATCATAGCGTATGTCGAGAGAAGGTCTTTCATATATTATAGACTGACACAACACAATGTATTAGAGCAAATGTCATGTATAGCTAACTGACCGTGCGAGTTAAATTATGTACCTCGGAATGTCACAGCCGAGCGCACATCTATTGTCCTTCTATGGACGCACCGGTCCATTGCACTTTCGCAAACGGTCCCCTTTTGATACACGCCGGTGTACACGGAAACGACATTCTTTCAGAAACACTTGAATTTTCTTAGTCTAAAACAGTTCGATAATCGAGGTTTATTAATTATTGGGCCTTAAATATATATAAATATGAACGTAAATTTCTGTCAAATAATATACGCACGGTCATTCCTCGTTTAGAATTTATTAGTCAAACCGTCTAATGGCGATAACACTCTGTAGTGAACATTAAAAAAATACACGGTCTTTGCGTACAACGTTAACAATCAAAAGCTCTAACGAATTCTAAACCATTGTCACACATGAGCGCGTCGGTATTGTCCCACGTCTACACGGGGAAACTAGAGTCCGGTGATTAAGCTTAACCTAGCGCAGTGCGTTTCTAGATGCACACGGTAATCACCTGTCCGACCTTGAACATTTAACGTATTATGACACATGAACGCACATCTATTGTCATTCTCTGTGCGCACCGGTCCATTAAGTTCAAATAGTGATGTATTATGCGTCGCTGCTGACCCCATCAATACCATACAAAAGACCTTTATTAGGTGCCCCTAGCATTGTCTCTGCACACGGGAGAAAATTGAACTATGTTGTCGTGGACTAAAATAGGCCAACTGTTAGCCATGCATCTGTCTCTCTAGCCGAGTTACTGCGAGAATAAAAGAGACGTTTAACACTCTTTCTACCACAATTATTTCAAGAAATTCGATAAACTCATATAACATAATTTGACAAAAACAAAGATAAATTTTTACCGTATTGGCGTCGCTAAAATTATGGCCTCTCAATCGAACTTGTTATTTATCCGACAACTTACACTATTGTGCAAGTCACCAGCACACTAGCATTGTTTGCAAGTCACCAACACTCTAGCATTGTTTTACAATACAATACAGTAAACGCACACGGTGAGCACTGGTAATGATCGCTCACGATATGACGACTATTTGTATCGTGTTCCGACGAAGCGTAGCGTCCGCAAAAGCGCCCGCAAGCGCCCGCAACGCCCGCAAAAGCGCCCGCAACGCCCGCAAACGACCGCAAAAGCGCCCGCAACGCCCGCAAAAGCGCCCGCAACGCCCGCAAGTGCCCGCAAAAGCGCCCGCAACGCCCGCAAGCGCCCGTTTCAACGCCCTTCGATATCTGAGAGAAAGAGAGAGATCAGCATATTCACAAGTTTTCATATATTTTATTATCCTGCAAAAGCGCCCGCAACGCCCGCAAAGGCGCCCTCAACGCCCGCAAGCGCCCGTTTCAACGCCCTTCGATATCTGAGAGAAAGAGAGAGATCAGCATATTCACAAGTTTTCATATATTTTATTGATTGATTGATAAACTTTATTTACTGAGGGTAACACAGTCAGTTACATGTGAAACTGTTCTTCCCTGAGGCCCTCTGGGATGGTATACACACACACATATATATATATATACATTTTAACAAATATACAAGCATGATAATAACAGATCAAGTTTCTACATACATGTATATATATATATTTACATTTTCTACTGATGTGGACTACTAATGAACCTCGACTTGAAGCTGTTCAAGGATGGTGCTTGTTTCAAATCAGAATTTAGTGAGTTCCACAATTTGGCTCCAGAATAAGCTATGCTGCGTTGAAGATAGGATGTCTTGGGGCGAGGAACATATAGATTGTTGCTATTTGTTGCTCGAGTTTGTCTGTTTGTGATTTCATGAGTATGGGTGAACAGAGCACTAATGTAAGTAGGATAGTAGTTGTACATTGCTTTATACATGAAAATCGCTTTTTGATATTCTATCCTCTGTGGTACACTCATCCAGTTGAGCTCTCTGAGCATTGGCTCTGTTGGGGTCTGATAATGGGCACCAAGAATCATTCTTGCTGCTCGCTTTTGTAGTTTATACACTCTGTCAGTTTGTCCTTGTGTGGCATTCCCCCATATTGTACAACAATAGTCAATGTGTGGGAGAACATATGCATTGCAAAATATGAGTTTGGCATCTCTTCGAAGGAGTTTTCTGTTATGGTAAAGAATGCCAAGGTTTTGAGATATCTTTTTGCATATATGGTCTATGTGATCAGACCAGGATAAGGATTCATCAATTATGAAACCTAGAATTTTATCCTTAGAAACACTCTTTAGAGTCTGACCATTGACATCGATACTCAGTTGTTCATTGGAATTCTTTAATGTGTTACTTCTTGAGCCCATTAGTATGATGTTTGATTTTGGAATATTGAAGTGCATTTTGTTGATTTTACACCATCCTTCAATAGTTATCAAATCCTGGTTCAGTTTTTCATTTATTATAATGATAGTTGGCGCAGCATAATAAGCAGTGGTGTCATCGGCATATAAATCAACAGTACTATTCAAATTGCATAACAGCAAATCATTTACATAGATAACAAATAACAGTGGGCCCAATATGGACCCTTGTGGTACGCCTGCTTGAATATTTAGGGATTCAGATTTAGAGTTGGCAATCAAGGCATATTGTTTTCTGTTACACAGATACGATTCCATCCATCTGTAGGCCCCATTATCCAGCTTATAGAGGTTAAGCTTTTCTAGTAGAATTTCATGATTCACTGTGTCAAAGGCCTTTTTCAAGTCCAACTTTGCACAACCTACTAGGTGCCCTTTGTCAACTGATTTTAACCAGCTTTCAGTCATCTTTGTCAGTGCTGTTTGACAGGAGTGTTTGCGACGGAAGCCAGACTGCCCTTGGCACAGTAAATCATGAGTTGTCAGAAAACCATAGAGACTATCATGAACATGTCGTTCAATGAGTTTTGATACAGAGCATAAAATAGAAATGGGACGATAATTATGAGCACATTCAGGATCATCAGATTTGAAGATAGGGACAATTTTTGCACTTTTCCATTCTTCTGGGAATTGTCCTGTTTTTGCACTGAGGTTTATGATAATTGACAAAGCTTCAGCTATAATAGGAGCTGCTAAATGGAGAAATCTAGGACTGATCAGGTCTGGGCCTGTACTTTTCTTAATATCTAAATTGTTCAAGTGTTGGTACACTGTTCCCACAGATATTTCAGGGATTGAGAAAAGCACATGCTCTGGGATCTTATTGTTGATATGTTGTCTAAGTTTACTGGTGTTTGGTAGATTTTGATTGGTTGTAGGGGAGTTGCTTGGTTGATGGTTACAGTTTGATGTTAGTGTGGCAGGAATGTCAGTGAAGTGTTTATTTAAGTGATTAGCAATGTCTACTCTGTCAGTGAGATAATCTCCATCTACCTTTAATCTATTAGGCCCAGTATGCTTTTCTACTGCTTTAATTTCATGGAGAACTTTCCAAATGTTTTGGGGTTTACCTTGATTTTGTTCCACTAGACTTTCCATATGTGATTTCTTAGCTTTATGCAGAAGACAGTTTGATTTATTGCGCCATATTTTAGCATTTTTTGTGTCACCATTATGGTGATAATAATTTCTTAGTTTTCTGGCCTTTTGTACCTCATCATCTTTCAACCAATCAGGGAGTTTATTACTTTTTACCCTTTTCTCTTGAAATGGTGCATGCTTATCAAGTACTTCAGTGAAATAAGTGGTAAATAGCTGTAATGCTGAGTCAGGATCTTCTTCAAGTTTTAGAGCTGCCCAAGGTTTCTCTATTAGATCTGTCAAGAATAGTTCGGAGTTGAATTGTTTAGTGTTCCTAAATTTGATGGATTGGTGACTGTGTTTTGAAGATTTAATTTTGGGATTTTTTTTATATGATAAACAGACGGGGTAGTGATCACTTAGAGCCAGTTTGGGAACCTTGCAACATAGTACATTATTTACATCAGAAACATATATATGGTCAATTAATGTTTTGGATTTCTCTGTGATCCTGGTTGGTTCTTCTACCATTTGACTAAGGTGCAGACTTTCAATACACTGGGTCCATTTTTGAAGTGTACATGTGGTATTACCAAGAAGGTCAAAATTTAGGTCGCCCAACAGAATTACTTCTTTGGACTCCATATACACCTTTTCCATCATCAAATCAAATTCGTCAATCCAAGATATTGTAGAGTCAGGGGGTCTATAAACAAAGCCTACAAAGAGTGATTTAGTGTGTGGACTTTGTATTTCAAGCCAAATAACCTCAATGTGCTCCCTCTCTAGATCTGATCTCCTCGTGAAGGGGATGTCCTGATTTATATAGGCTAATACTCCACCTCCCCTCTTGCGAGACCTATCCCTTCTTTCAATTTTGTAACCATCAATATTAACTTGTTTGTTTCCATGCCTGTTTTTGCGAAATGTTTCTGAAAATCCAATAATATCTAGCTCTGATGATGGGAATGTAAACATGGAACGGATTTCATCTATTTTGGGAATTAGACTTTGAATATTGAAGTGACCAATTTTCAGACTTTTACGAGGGAGGTCCATAAGACGGTCTTTCAATTTGTAGAATTTCAGTTGAGGTAATGTGAAATATTTGTAGACATTGTTATAGTTATGTTGGGATGGTAGGTTCATGGGATGAACATAATCATATACATTAATAAATTTTAGACATTCATAGTCATAATAATATTTGTAAACACAGAAATATTCCAAAATATCACACTGAACATCTGAATAAGCAGACATAGGAGTAACATTGTCATTAATATGACTAGTACTATTTGCTTCCCTACATAACAGAACTTCAGTTATGTCTACAGTTTGTTGATCACAGTCATGGGTGACACAACAGCTATTACCATGAGCACTGAGGTTAATAGCAAGTGATGGAGAGCTTTGGCAAGTGGTTAATGAGTTGGTAGAACTGTCAATGATGCTAGCACAATTGTTAGCACAGTCAAACTTATTACATTCAGAGCAGAGTGTACTAAAGATGTCAAACCTGTTAGTATTAGCACTAATGGATTCACTGTTTACTATAGCAGATATTTTCAGTGGTATATGCGGCACACTTGTCACTTGTTTTGGGGTTACAAGTACGTCCTTGCCTACTGCTCAAGAAGTTTCACAGTGTTTCACTTTGTGTCCGGGCTTGTGGCATTTTTTGCAAATGACAGGATGATCATGCCAACATTTATCCTGAAGATGTCCACCCTCCCCACAAAAGTGGCACCGCGGCTGTGGTGATACTGCATTTCTTTGGCCGTGGATGTTGAATTTCGATTTCCTGGGAGTGGAGTGCTCTGGTAGAATCTGTATGTGGCGATTAATGTTTTTCAGAAGAGTGGATGTCCCTTTTGCACTGATGTGTAGCCCATCACCTACAAGTAGTTCTCTATTTATTTTCCCCGCAGGCAGGAAGAAGGTGCAGGCGTTGTCAATGTAATCTATATCATACCACACGGCTAGTCCGTGAAGTCGATCATTCACCTCCTTAATGACAGAGTTCACCTTTTGAGAGTCCATGCGTGGGAGCAGTCCAGATATTATTAGGTTTGTATCTGGTGACAAGTCATACACTGTATTCAGCAGTTCATCATAGTCTGCAATAATCTTGTCAACATCTGGTCTGTGCGAGGAACAATTATTCGTCCCAACGTGTAGTACAATTGTTCCAAAGTCTGACAGAGGTTCCATTCGTTGTACTTTGTCAGTCACATCATTAATGGAAGCTCCTCTCAGTGTTCTCACATTGGTCCCCTTTTTTAGTCCCTTCATCTTTATCCCTTGTAGTAAGGAGTCTCCAATCACCAACACAGATTTCTATGATAGTGAAGCTCTGTCCTTATCTGGTGCTCCAATATTTGAAGGTGTAAAAATTACCCCTGAGTTATCAACCTTCTTCAGAGGAGCTGGGATCACAGCAGGCTTGGCTAGATGGGGTTCCTTCTTGCCAGATGAATTTTGACCCTTTCCCAAGATTACAGGAATAGAGTAGATATGTGCTGATCCCTGGTCAAATGTTTGCACAGCTGTGCCTGTACATGGCTCTGGCTTTGCTGAATGTGTCTCTGTCTGGGTGGAGACTACACTGTAACTCCCTTGTCTGTCCCTTTGTTTTTCCTTAGCCAGCTCAGCCTCTAATTTTCCAATTTGTTGTTTTAGGCTTAATACTTCATTCTGCAGCTCTTTTTTGGTACTCAAAATCTCATGAAAACATCTATCACATGAACAATCATGTTCTGCACTGTGTCCACTAGTTGACAGAGTTATATGGACCTGTGACTTATGTGTGGACCCAGCAGTGTTTATCCTGGCATGGTTGGCCCTCAATCCATGTTGAAGAGGAGTGGAGTTTCCATTCATTTTACTGGCCTTGAAACTACTGTTGAGATCTTCATTAGCAGAGTTAATACTGTCACCCAAAGTCCAAACCTTTTTAACTGCAGTTTGAGATGACTGTCCCACAATATCATCCAGGGTAAATCCTTCAAATTCAGGGCTGTCAATGGAGCTGTTGGAGCCAGTCTGCTCCATTGAATTTGTAGGGCTTGATGATTCTGCCATCTTGGATTTTCTGTTCTAGGCTCTTCACAGATAGTTGCAAGCTTAATCACACTTTACCAAAGTGAATCTTCATCTAAAAAGTGCATCAGTTTATGGTAGGTATGTTCACACTTCATACTGTGTAGTTTCTGACCTTTGTAGACCTGATTTCCTTAACTGAAGTAGTAATTTTGAAGAGCACTGTGAAGAGAGAACTTGTCAGGCAGCCATCTTGAATAAAAAAATCCCCAATGTTATTATCCCCAATGTTATGCCGTACCCAAGCTGGGGGGAGGGGGCCACTGTGGGTATGTTTACAATTCATAACGTTGGAGTGATATCAGTTTTAATTACATTCTTGTCATTGTTCGTGAATTCTTTAAGTTCATCTAATTATGGCCTCTCAATCGAACGTGTTATTTATCCGACAACTTACACTATTGTGCAAGTCCCCAACACACTAGCATTGTTTTACAAGTCACCAACACTCTAGCATTGTTTTGCAATACAATACAGTAAACACACACGGTGAACACTGGTAATGAACGCTCACGATATGATGACTATTTGTAACGTGTTCCGACGAAGCGTAGCGTCCGCAAAAGCGCCCGCAAAAGCGCCCGCAACGCCTGCAAGCGCCCGCAACGCCCGCAAAACCCGCAAAAGCGCCCACCACTCCCGCAAGCGCCCGCAACGCCCGCAACGCCCGCAAGCGCCCGTTTCAACGCCCTTCGATATCTGAGAAAAAGAGAGAGATCAGCATATTCACAAGTTTTCATATATTTTATTATCCCGCAAAAGCGCCCGTTTCAACGCCCTTCGATTTTCTCAGATATCGCAGGGCGTTGAAACGGACGCTTGCGGGCGTTGCGGGCGTTGCGTTGTTAATCACCCACATGCGCTGACTTTTCCATACAATGTCAAATGTATTGTTACAGAATTTTATTGTTACTGTCCTGCAGGCTAGTGAACCACTGAACACATCAAATTTTTAAACTATATTGCTCAACTATGGTACCAAAGAACAGAATGTCCACTTTGAAAATTGTAGGAAAAATCTTGGTAGGCCTTGTGAAGCTACATTATATTAGTTTCCCGAAATATTTAATGTCATCCAGAAAAAACCCCTTCCCAATGGTCCAAATCAAAGTTTAGACTGGTGCCTGTATTTCCGGGTAAATCTTGATTACTATATAGCGCCGAAATGCACGATTATATAACAGCAACATTTTTGTGGATAACAGATAAAATATTGCAGCCAGCTTCAATCCTCAAGCTCGGGACCCAAGCGCCCATCAGGCCTATGGAGCAGCAGCAATCCTTTTCGACCCGGAAGTGGGCTTATTTGGTAACACATTTGCGGTGAAAATCTACTACATGGAAGTCCGACAAATTTGATAGGTCGATAAGGACCATCTTAATTTAGGTAGCAACATTCCAAATCTGCTTTTGAGAGATTTTGATCCATCAGTGATATGAACCAGGTTTGGCGTCGATCGGATCGATGATTTTGAGTGAGAAAATCTGGAACATGTTTGGGTTAATCCAAACTGGCCGCCGAATGATTCGTTCAGTCGGAAATGATGCTTGAGTTCTACATAACATATGTTATAGGTTTGGAATCTCAGTCGATAACGCCATTTTCTTGCATTTTCATAGCAAAGGAAATCAATTTCGACCTCGAAACCACCATATTCAGCATGGCCGTTTTTCATAGCATGTATATTGCCACTTTCCGCAATCGAAATCTGATACTACGACGAAACAGAGATTATATTTCCGAAATAGGTGGTTCTGGAAAATACAACGCAACAAACTACAAGTCTGTGATCCCATGGTTCGAGATTTATAGTCAATGTTTAGATTCTAGCAAACTTCAAGATGGTGACCAAACCACGTGACCTAGAAGCATATTGTTGCATAGAACAGCATGTATATAGTCATTTTCACCGTCCAAATCCATTACTTGAAAATCCGACACTTATGATTGGTCGATGGCGGCCATTTTATTTTACGAAAATAATTTATCGATCATGTGTGGTTTCGAGTCAATCGGTTGGGCGGTTCCAGAGAAGAACTTGGAAGGTTTTAGGGCAAATCCAAGATGTCCGCAAGAGCTTTAGGCATGCATTAGATCTAATGGAATCCAATCAGCAATTGAAGTTTCACCTTCGTTAATGCAACATTATTGAATACAAACTTGTCGAAAAATCTGGCGTACACAATAGTAATAGCAAGAACACTAATATAAGTGATTTCCAGCCTCTGTTTTGGAACCCTAATAGCATACAAAGAGCAGCCATGAGTAGTAGATGCGCCCTTATGGAGGTGTGCATGACGCGTTTGACGTCATCGTATGACGTCACTGGGGTCGAGGTCACGTGAAAGTAGGTCAAGGTCGTCCCGCTGTCGGTATCTAGGTCAAGTATGACGCGTTTGGCGTCATCGTATGACGTAATTAGGGTGTGGTCGTAAGAAACCGGTTTAAATTATGTAATAGTGTTACGTAATTAGGTTATGGTCGCTTGTAAGTAGATCGATTACGTAAGAAATCGGTCTAAATTATGTAATAGTGTTACGTAATTAGGTCCTGGTCGCTCGTAAGTAGGTCGATTACGTAAGAAACCGGTTTAAATAGGGCGGTATAATGTCTATTTTCAGCATTGATGTCTATATTTAGCTGCTCCTTTGTTAGCTACCAATAAAAACATCACGTGACCCTTTGACGGCTAAAAGGAGAGAGTTTTCGAGTTCAGTGGTCACATGCCTCTGGCGCACGAAGGTGCGTTTTTACGTATTTGGTCGATCTCCTGTCTCGGTATACAATGGATGACGAGAAAACATTTGATGAAGGTAAGTTCGCATTATCAATCATTCCTTTGAGAACGAGCGGTTCGTTTCTTAAACGATCTATTGGTCGAATCATAGCGTATTTTGAGAGAAGGTCTTTCATATATTATAGACTGACACAACACAATGTATTAGAGCAAATGCCATGTATAGCTAACTGACCGTGCGAGTTAAATTATGTACCTCGGAATGTCACAGCCGAGCGCACATCTATTGTCCTTCTATGGGCGCACCGGTCCATTGCACTTTCGCAAACGGCCCCCTTTTGATACACGCCGGTGTACACGGAAACGACATTCTTTCAGAAACACTTGAATTTTCTTAGTCTAAAACAGTTCGATAATCGAGGTTTATTAATTATTGGGCCTTAAATATATATAAATATGGACGTAAATTTCTGTCAAATAATATACGCACGGTCATTCCTCGTTTAGAATTTATTAGTCAAACCGTCTAATGGCGATAACACTCTGTAGTGAACATTAAAAAAAATACACGGTCTTTGCGTACAACGTTAACAATCAAAAGCTCTAACGAATTCTAAACCATTGTCACACATGAGCGCGTCGGTATTGTCCCACGTCTACACGGGGAAACTAGAGTCCGGTGATTAAGCTTAACCTAGCGCAGTGCGTTTGTAGATGCACACGGTAATCACCTGTCCGACCTTGAACATTTAACGTATTATCACACATGAACGCACATCTATTGTCATTCTCTGTGCGCACTGGTCCATTAAGTTCAAATAGTGATGTATTATGCGTCGCTGCTGACATCAATACCATTCAAAAGACCTTTATTAGGTGCCCCTAGCATTGTCTCTGCACACGGGAGAAAATTGAACTATGTTGTCGTGGACTAAAATAGGCCAACTGTTAGCCATGCATCTGTCTCTCTGGCCGAGTTACTGCGAGAATAAAAGAGACGTTTAACACTCTTTCTACCACAATTATTTCAAGAAATTCGATAAACTCATATAACATAATTTGACAAAAACAAAGATAAATTTTTGCCGTATTGGCGTCGCTAAAATTATGGCCTCTCAATCGAACGTGTTATTTATCCGACAACTTACACTATTGTACAAGTCACCAGCACACTAGCATTGTTTACAAGTCACCAACACTGTAGCATTGTTTTACAATACAATACAGTAAACGCACACGGTGAGCACTGGTAATGATCGCTCACGATATGACGACTATTTGTATCGTGTTCCGACGAAGCGTAGCGTCCGCAAAAGCGCCCGCAACGCCCGCAAAAGCGCCCGCAACGCCCGCAAACGCCCGCAAAAGTGCCGCAACGCCCGCAAAAGCGCTCGCAACGCCCGCAACGGCCGCAACAACCGCAAGCGCCCGCAAAGCGCCCGCAACGCCCGCAAGCGCCCGTTTCAGCGCCCTTCGATATCTGAGAGATAGAGAGAGATCAGCATATTCACAAGTTTTCATATATTTTATTATCCTGCAAAAGCGCCCGCAACGCCCGCAAGCGCCCGCAAAGGCGCCCGCAACGCCCGCAAAAGCGCCCTCAACACCCACAAGCGCCCGTTTCAACGCCCTTCGATATCTGAGAGAAAGAGAGAGATCAGCATATTCACAAGTTTTCATATATTTTATTATCCCCAATGTTATGCCGTACCCAAGCTGGGGGGAGGGGGCCACTGTGGGTATGTTTACAATTCATAACGTTGGAGTGATATCAGTTTTAATGACGCTCTTGTCATTGTTCGTGAATTCTTTAAATTCATCTAATTATGGCCTCTCAATCGAACGTGTTATTTATCCGACAACTTACACTATTGTGCAAGTCCCCAACACACTAGCATTGTTTTACAAATCACCAACACTCTAGCATTGTTTTACAATACAATACAGTAAACACACACGGTGAACATTGATAATGAACGCTCACGATATGATGACTATTTGTAACGTGTTCCGACGAAGCGTAGCGTCCGCAAAAGCGCCCGCAAGCGCGCCCGCAAAAGCGCCCGCAACGCCCGCAAAAGCGCCCGCAACGCCCGCAAGCGCCTGTTTCAACGCCCTTCGATATCTGAGAAAAAGAGAGAGATCAGCATATTCACAAGTTTTCATATATTTTATTATCCCCAATGTTATGCCGTACCCAAGCTGGGGGGAGGGGGCCACTGTGGGTATGTTTACAATTCATAACGTTGGAGTGATATCAGTTTTAATGACGCTCTTGTCATTGTTTGTGAATTCTTTAAATTCATCTAATTATGGCCTCTCAATCGAACGTGTTATTTATCCGACAACTTACACTATTGTGCAAGTCCCCAACACACTAGCATTGTTTTACAAATCACCCACACTCTAGCATTGTTTTACAATACAATACAGTAAACACACACGGTGAACATTGATAATGAACGCTCACGATATGATGACTATTTGTAACGTGTTCCGACGAAGCGTAGCGTCCGCAAAAGCGCCCGCAAGCGCGCCCGCAAAAGCGCCCGCAACGCCCGCAAAAGCGCCCGCAACGCCCGCAAGCGCCTGTTTCAACGCCCTTCGATATCTGAGAAAAAGAGAGAGATCAGCATATTCACAAGTTTTCATATATTTTATTATCCCGCAAAAGCGCCCGCAAGCGCCCGCAAACGCCCGTTTCAACGCCCTTCAATATCTGAGAGAAAGAGAGAGATCAGCATATTCACAAGTTTTCATATATTTTATTATCCCGCAAAAGCGCCCGTTTCAACGCCCTTCGATATCTGAGAAAAAGAGAGAGATCAACACGTTCACAAGCTTTCATATATCTTATTATCCCCAATGTGGGGATAACAAAATATATGAAAGCTTGTGAACGTGTTGATCTCTCTCTTTTTCTCAGATATCGCAGGGCGTTGAAACGGACGCTTGCGGGCGTTGCGGGCGTTGCGGGCGCTTTTGTGGGCGCTTGCGGGCGTTGCGGGCGCTTTTGCGGGCGTTGCGGGCGCTTTTGCGGGCGCTTGCGGGCGCTTTTGCGGATGCTACGCTTCGTCGGAACACGTTACAAATAGTCATCATATCGTGAGCGTTCATTACCAATGTTCACCGTGTGTGTTTACTTTATTGTATTGTAAAACAATGCTAGAGTGTTGGTGACTTGTAAAACAATGCTAGTGTGTTGGTGACTTGCACAATAGTGTAAGTTGTCGGATAAATAACACGTTCGATTGAGAGGCCATAATTAGATGAACTTAAAGAATTCACGAACAATGACAAGAGCGTAATTAGAACTGATATCACTCCAACGTTATGAGTTGTAAACATACCCACAGTGGCCCCCTCCCCCCAGCTTGGGTACAGCATAACATTGGGGATAATAAAATATATGAAAACTTGTGAATATGCTGATCTCTCTCTTTCTCTCAGATATCGAAGGGCGTTGAAACGGGCGCTTGTGGGCGTTGCGGGCGCTTTTGCGGGCGTTGCGGGCGCTTTTGCGGGCGCTTGCGGGCGCTTGCGGGCGTTGCGGGCGCTTTTGCGGGCGTTGCGGGCGCTTGCGGGCGCTTTTGCGGACGCTACGCTTCGTCGGAACACGATACAAATAGCCGTCATATCGTGAGCGATCATTACCAGTGCTCACCGTGTGTGTTTACTGTATTGTATTGTAAAACAATGCTACAGTGTTGGTGACTTGTAAACAATGCTAGTGTGCTGGTGATTTGCACAATAGTGTAAGTTGTCGGATAAATAACACGTTCGATTGAGAGGCCATAATTTTAGCGACGCCAATACGGTAAAAATTTATCTTTGTTTTTGTCAAATTATGTTATATGAGTTCATCGAATTTCTTGAAATAATTGTGGTAGAAAGAGTGTTAAACGTTTCTTTTATTCTCGCAGTAACTCGGCCAGAGAGACAGAGGCATGGCTAACAGTTGGCCTATTTTAGTCCACGACAACATAGTTCAATTTTCTCCCGTGTGCAGAGACAATGCTAGGGGCACCTAATAAAGGTCTTTTGAATGGTATTGATGTCAGTAGCGACGCATAATACATCACTATTTGAACTTAATGGACCGGTGCGCACAGAGAATGACAATAGATGTGCGTTCATGTGTGCATCTACAAACGCACTGCGCTAGGTTAAGCTTAATCACCGGACTCTAGTTTCCCCGTGTAGACGTGGGACAATACCGACGCGCTCATGTGTGACAATGGTTTAGAATTCGTTAGAGCTTTTGATTGTTAACGTTGTACGCAAAGACCGTGTATTTTTTTAATGTTCACTACAGAGTGTTATCGCCATTAGACGGTTTGACTAATAAATTCTAAACGAGGAATGACCGTGCGTATATTATTTGACAGAAATTTACGTCCATATTTATATATATTTAAGGCCCAATAATTAATAAACCTCGATTATCGAACTGTTTTAGACTAAGAAAATTCAAGTGTTTCTGAAAGAATGTCGTTTCCGTGTACACCGGTGTGTATCAAAAGGGGACCGTTTGCGAAAGTGCAATGGACCGGTGCGACAATAGATGTGCGCTCGGCTGTGACATTCCGAGGTACATAATTTAACTCGCACGGTCAGTTAGCTATACATGGCATTTGCTCTAATACATTGTGTTGTGTCAGTCTATAATATATGAAAGACCTTCTCTCAACATACGCTATGATTAGACCAATAGATCTTTTAAGAAACGAACCGCTTGTTCTCAAAGGAATGATTGATAATGCGAACTTACCTTCATCAAATGTTTTCTCGTCATCCATTGTATACCGAGACAGGAGATCGACCAACTACGTAAAAAAGCACCTACGTGCGCCACAAACCTGTGACCACTGAGCTCGAAAACTCTCTCCTTTTAGCCGTCAAAGGGTCACGTGGTGTTTTTATTGGTAGCTAACAAAGGAGCAGCTAAATATAGACATCAATGCTAAAAATAGACATTATACCGCCCTATTTAAACCGGTTTCTTACGTAATCGACCTACTGACGAGCGATCAGGACCTAATTACGTAACACTATTACATAATTTAGACCGGTTTCTTACGTAATCGATCTACTTACAAGCGACCATAACCTAATTACGTAATACTATTACATAATTTAAACCGGTTTCTTACGACCACACCCTAATTACGTCATACGATGACGTCAAACGCGTCATTCTTGACCTAGATACCGACAGCGGGACGACCTTGACCTACTTTCACGTGACCTCGACCCCGGTGACGTCATACGATGACGTCAAACGCGTCATTCACACCTCCATAAGGGCGCATCTACTACTGCCATGCATGACTGGCATCCCATCATCCCCAGTTTGTGGAGGAAGATAATTAAACAGCAAATATACCCTTCACGCTTGACTTCCCGAAGACAAAGTCATCAACATGAATATATATCTCATATGGAACGCACTTTCTCGTACAGCTTTCGTTATTAGTTCCTTAACTTTTAACAAAATAGTTGAAAATCCTTCGAGTTCGAAATCAATACAGTTGTGTAATCAAAACATTACACAAAACATGGCCAAAACAAATCTACCTGCATGTAGACCAACATTCAAATGTACCAAAACGTCCAGCCTCTCAGTAGTAAGCCAATGCCAAACAACAGGAACACGTGTATTACTAATCAAAACCTATCCATTCATTGCAGTAAAAAATGGTGGGACAGTAGAATGGAATCACGTGGGAAATTGAATCGGTCAAAATTATGAATGACGGACTAGACGCTTGTAACGACAAATAATTCTGCACAATTTTTCAATTCAAGCCACCACATGGGATGGCCAAAAGTTAAGGAACTAATTACGTAAGAAACCGGTCTTTTGTTACAACAAAAATACCTGAAACATAAACACAGCCTTTGATTAGATGTCCAAAAAATTTCCATGATTAAGACCAATTTTTAGACTTCGTTCGAATGACCAATGCTGAGCTTTTACCTCATCTTGACGGTATTAAGACATCACGTTACTCATTATGAAAGCTAGAAGACTTAATGGTCGGCATGAAAACAATATGTATTGCACTTGAAACAAGTTGCAAATACTCGTTAATTAAAACCAACTCGCCATCTGACGTCATAGACTTACATCTGATATCTTTTCTTTAATCCTCACATGACTAGGCTAACAAAATTACCTCAATATATATGACAGCTCTCAAGTATTTGTCGTTCCGGAGATAACACGAAACGTTTAGTATGGGGAGGGCATAATGGCTCTCCCCCAACCCGGCCTGGTAGAGAGAAGATAAAAAACGTTAAGTGTTAGCATACCGCTACACTAGCTATTATAGAAACTGATCGGGATAGCAGTCGTCAACAGAAATTCACTGTGGCCACATCACAATGTTCTCATCAATAGTTCAAAGGCTACATTAACAATTCACTAAATTTACCAGCCATTTATTGGTGCAATCTAGTAGTTTTGTCGTTAGTTTGTCAACCTGATTGCGCATGCAGTACTACTCAAACTAAACGAAACAAAACGCGCAAAATATGCGAAATCTGTCAACAGTTCATACAAAGCATGCCATGGTACCCATGAGCTGATTGTCCAATGCATGGCAGCAACCTGATTGTGGGTTTAGTCCGAAATGTTCCATCAAAATTTATGGGACTGTAGTCTCAGAGTCTATTAGGGCATGGCTCATGTCTGTAAACCTTAAACCGTTTCATCACAGACACCATTGCCAATTAATGGAATAGTCACCACATAAGGCAGAAAGTTTAAAAAAGTCTAAAGAGGGTATATATCACAACACACAGTTATGTTCAATCAATAGCCATAAAGTATCACTAAGAGGAACTAATCAAACTGTATATACTGAATAAAAGCACTCGAGAAGGCAGCACTTTTAAGATTAACTGTTTTTATTTTGCTTGAACTCCCGTGGGTATATAACCAAACAAGTGGGTTACAAAATAAATGTAGTTAATCATAAAAGTGCTGCCTTTTGGAGAGTTTTTTTCCATTCTCTAGAGACTAAAACGGCTACGGTACACGAATTTTATACTGCATATACTCTATTGCCGAGTTGGACCTGTTCTAGAGATTCCTGGCACACACGGCTACGCCACGAACAAAGACGTGAAGCACGCGATTCCACGAAACGTGCCACTGTTCGATAAAAATGTTTGCTGTCTGGGCCGAGAACATATCAATGAGGCGGATATTCAGCTCATTTTCCTTTCCGGATTTCAGGGCCAAACACATTTATTGGTGTAACCTGGCGGAATTACATGCACAGTTCAAGGCTCAAGACACACTGTTTTGAGATGACAGTTTTGCCTACTTGGAGTATTTCTGTTTGGGATTCAGTCTAATCAGAATTATGTGATAGTTACACACTGGATTCGTTGGGAAGATTGTTGTCTTAAATCTCTCAAAATGTCCTGATACTGTCGGTCTTTCGACCGAGTGGCATTGACTGCCGTTTTATATATAGCTGTTTTCTGTCGTCGTGAGAAGTACGAAACCGGATACCAGGCCGTGGTCGAAAGAGATGCTAGGTCACCATCGAGCCGTTGTCTTGAAGGATTCGGGACTCCCACGACCGGCATAGCGCCAAAGAATCCGGACAATGCAGACTGGTTGTATACGAAGTTATTTTTATCCTGCTAAGCTCGCCAATGTGATTTTTCAGGTGTCGACGGTACGTGGGCATCTGTGGGGCATTGGCATTTCACGGGGAAAAGAACATAAACTCTCTCAAAAAAATGCGGTTCGGCCAGTGGCTTTCAATGGACTTAAAAAGGAAACAACACAAGTCAAAAGTTTGTGATAGTTAGTTTTCTCTAGATGCACTTCGATTCAGCTACAATAGTTGACAATGACAAACCCATTTTTGAAATTCACCGGCGGTGGCAGAAGAGAAAATGTTATTTTCTCTGTGGGACTAGATGTTACAGTCTCAGTGAGACAAGATGTTATAATCGGAGTGGAACAAAATCTTATAGTCTCAGTGACAGGACATTTTACAGCTTAATTTTAACAAAGATTCCCATAGAAAGCCCAAGAGGTCATTGGAACGGATGTTTGTAGTAAGCTCACATCACTGGAACTTAAAACAATTCTGTTTTATAAAAGTTAGCAAGACCTGAACAAAATATGATTTCGAAAACCACCTTACAAACATTACAATATATGCGGTATAAGCTATTACTCTGTAAGTGTCTGTTGGCGACATTAAACAACTGTCAAATTTCAGCAAGACATCCTGCAGAAAATATAACATATCGGAACTGTAGTTTACTGTATATCATGAATTCTGCAATGTGTAACAGTCTGTCGTCTTGGAAGGAGTCTTATAATAGTGTGGTTGAAGTTTGACATGTAGAATTCCAGAAAATGGTGTTTGAGAAAGAAGAGTGGACTGTGCTAGTAGTGATTGGATAAGGGAGAGTGATTTCTGAAAAGGTTATCGCATTTGGTGATATCATATCACTCCAAACTACTACGGTGGCGTGCTCGATCTCTGACGCTGAACTTCGTTCCTTTGTATGTCTATTTAGGCATCAGACTCCTAAATAATTTACACGTTCGGCAGTATTAACAAAACTGTACCTCGCTGGTTCCCTAATCAATGTTAGACATTCATCTTTCGACAGGAAGCAGTTTATTTCAAGCGCTACAAGGTGACCAACTTCTTGTCAAACTTTTACCGTCAAAATTTTAAGCTGTGCGCGCCTCTACACATGAGGTGCTCATTTCGCTGTTTTCTCTGCCTGCTGAAAGCAGTGCCTAGGCCCCGCAAATAGTGCCCCGGCGAGGCATGTTATCGAGCAGTGAATCGAAATAAAATTTGTAGCTGAATAGAACAAATACAATACTTGCCAGTGGTACCAACGGCTTTCTATTAATCGTTGCAACGAAGGCGGAAAAAATCGGGAAAATTCTGGTCTTTGGCAGAGATTACGTTTTTTTATTTAGGAGCCTGAGGCCTTTAATTCCGCTTTACCCAGGGCTAGGGACCATATAACCGCCGTGTAGTAAAGTATAGTCATGGTGATCCTTTGAACAGTGAAAAATAAATATGTGCACAGCACTAAGAGACTAAATTTGCAGTGCTACAACTTGCCACTCTTAAAATCAGCCTATTCCATCATACATTAGGCAGATAAGTTAGTCCAGTAAGTGCGCTTGAATTTGTCCTACGTTGTGGCATGACGGACATCTGATGTTAAATCATTCCAGATTTTGGCGACCGAGTTATCTAAAAATACCGTATTTGAACGGGGTAAAACTATATTACCTCTCGCGCTTGTTTTATATCCGTGAACTTCGTTAACATAAGTATATCTGTTTTGAGATATTGAGGTAAAACATGATCCTACCAGCTCTGCAGAATAATTTCTCAACCCTTTTTACATTACATTTGGTACCATCAACATCAACATAATCGATAATGGACTGGATAGTAGTTGAAATATTTTCCTCGCCATCTCAGAATCTGTTACACTTATAGTCGTAGCGATACTGTGTCCAATAAATGCGTTTGAAGTTGCGCATGACGGACCATCTAATTGTGAAACATTCCAGATTTGGAGGAAGAGTACTTGAAAGATTTTTCTAAAAATGTAGTATTTGAAGGTGGCAAAACTACATTACCTCTCCCTCTTGTTCCATATCCATGAACTTGGTTCACATAAGTATATCCATGATTCTTTGTGAGATGTTGAGGTACCAATCAATTTGAACATTTATTCATCTTCGTGATAATTAAATATTTTAGTAAGGCAACTCCAATTAAAAGTGAGTTAAACATATTCACTAAGCATTCTAGGTCTAAATTGAAATATTCTACCTGCTCTACAGATCGTCTGATTCTCCGTAACAGTATAGTGACGATTCTTTTTTACAAACTTTCCCCTCATGAGATGTTCAATTCAATAATGGGTCAAAGTATAACCCTATAGATATATTAAACAATCGGTCTGACGAATTTATCCGTTGTTACAGCCTATATCACTGTCTCGAATAACTCGATAGTTTGAATACCATATGCGAAGTATTTGAAACATTAAATGTCTGTGTAAATGAAACATTCTTCTGTTAGCCAGTTGATCCGAGGGCAGAGCCAGTTGAATACCTGTTGTTGCTCTAGCTGGAAAGAATAGTGTCGTATCATCAGCATATAACACTACCTGTACCTTATATTTACACATAATGACAATTCGTTTTTATATCTATAAGGTAAACATAAGAGGTCCTAAGATGGTAGCCTTGAGGGACACCGTGATTAATTAGCATTGAATCAGACAGGATCTCGCTCACACTAACTGTATTCTGTTTTCTAAGTTGGTATTAAACCAGTTTATTTCAGTCCCCTTTACTCCCACTTGATGGAGGTTTTGCAGTAATATAGTTCTGTCAATGGTATCGACGGCCTTTGTCAAGTCTAGAAACATTAGCACCTGCTAATAGCCCATTTTCAAGTTTTTATATAAATCATCGGTGACATCGATTAAAGGTGGTTAGTCGAGTGCTTAGGTCTGAAGCATGAATGATGTAAATTAAGAATGTTGTTTTGTTGAATATTCTTGTGCAATTGGCAAATACGTTTTTCGAAGATTTTCAATATCACTGGTATCATTGTTGTAGGTCTGTAATTTCCGAGCCCAGTTTTCGCCCCCTCCTTGAACACTGCGGCTACTTTTAGCTTTTTTAATTGATCTGTTGAATACATTCTGTTGCAGCACTTCTTTGCATGTATTGCATGAAGAAAAAGTCTCCATTCTTGTGACGCAGCCATATATGATATATATGTATAGATAGTGCGTAAAATTTAGATAAGTTAGCAAAACGATAGGTGGACATTTTTTACTCACACTGTATATATTATCATTTTCAGTTACTCGTTTAGCGGCATCAAGTTGCAGTGAAATAAAACAAGAAAGAAATTCGTCCGCAGATGGGATATATGAACTAGTGAATGGCGGTGATACAGTTCAAGCCTGGTGTGATATGACGACGCAGGGTCAAGGATGGATTGTATTTCAAAGGTATTCATATTTATATATCTGGCTTAAATATTATCTGTAAAATTCTGAAAACAGTGGGAAACTGTATGGCAAACAAATTAGGTCGAGTCAAATCGTGGTCTAAAATCGACACTGCGCGAAAAGCAGGATTTGATAGAGTAATATTGTCCATTGAACCATTCAAATAACACATTTAGTGAAGGTTTCTCAATAAAATCATGCAAATTAGAACACATTTCATGAAGAGTATGTAAAATTAATAACCATTAATAACCTTCATTAATTTTTCATTTATCGTATGATTAAAAAACAAAGAATGCACAATTGAACCAATAATACTTTGCAGACCGAATAATCTGTTACATTTGTGGAAGTTTTCCACACATATCTTAGCAGATGAGCGTCGGAATGTTCAGGTTTGAACACTAAAAGGCATTATGTATTTAACATCTGAACAATTTTGGAGTTGGATGTGCACGAATGAACCTCCAATATTCGATCAGAACAGTGATTATATGAGAAAAGTATATTTGCAATGTATGAATAGACGTCTGACGTTGAAACAGTGAGGACTTGTCATAGTGCAGGAGCTATTTCTTGTAACATCATACCTGATTGAAATTGTAGTTTAAGGGCCGCTTCCCATATGGATGTCGCGGCCCATCAACTGAAAGTTTTATTTTAATTTCACGTTACATTTCTTAGTTCATTTAACGTTTTTACAAGCGCTGTATTTTAAAACATCATACCGTCAATTTCATAAACTTATATAAGATGCCGGAAAAAGATATTCTCTCACACAGGTGTAATATGGACAACAGAAGGTCGCCAAAAAGCGCTTAAAAAGCTTTGATGGCATTATCTGAGCCAAATAGGTACCCTTGCATGCTGAATTGGTTCCTTGTGTGGTATGGCTCAAGATCGGGATACCACAGGAAATTTTGGTATTTGTCGGTTCGAGGCCCGTTCACAGAAAATTCGGACACGCTCTTAGTTTTTATGTACATTGCAACTAAGTCATTGTATATTATATATGTATCGGCAGTTTACAGTTTGAACATAAAAAATGATATATTCGAGTTTAATCGGAGCAATTTGAAAAATACGACTATTGTTTTAATAAGTTACTAATAACTTTTTTTTCAAAATGTTTTAAATATTCACATACTCATTTTGGACACTGAAAACTCCGCAAGTCTATCCGATTTTCTAGTTTTGTATCACAACGTACTTTACTGACCTACAAAGTTGCGTAATCGGAATACCTAGCTAAACCGCGGTCATTGCGATTCATAAATTGTTTGTAACTGAATTGGTACTTGTATAGCCCATAGTGTAAATCTCCGCAGTTTAGATTCATAGTTATCACAAAGCAAAATTACACAATCTATGATCATTTCAAACCCATAAAACGCATGGTATTGCCGAAATACGATTATTACGGATTAGTGAGCTATAAATCCACAGAGGTCCCGTTCTGTGACATGTATTCGCACGACAAGAATAGAGTTCCTCACATCTGTATAATAAATCGATAAAAACATTAACGGAAGCGAGAGAAATGTGTTTTTGCAGCTTTTTCACATATCTGTGAAGCTATTTTATAAAGTGATTAAGGATAGCTGTCCCGTTAGAGGCAGTTTTCGCACCCCCGTGACAGTTTGTCTTCTGTACCAATAAATATACAAGAAAACCATAATAAACTATATATTTTATGAAAGCGTACAACGTAGAAATTCCAAATATATGATTTGTATAACCGACACTGCTATTGCGTAGAACATATTCTAGGTTTAAAAAATGCAAATGAAAACAATAGCGTCCATTTTCAATTGGAATTTCATGTAAACTGTGGACCTTGTTTCAACTTTGATGGTACACCTTGATAGGAGACAACTCGAACTAGTAAACTTTATCTCATGTTTTCAATTATTGCCTGGTTTTGTTTTTACCGCTATTTTACTAAAATAAATTGAAAAAACGTACTATTTTACGATCATTTGTCTTAAAAGTTGAATAATTAAATAACTAAGCCGAACCTACAAAAAGTGAGATAAAGTATACTAGACCGCCTTATAAGTAACAAGCAAGCCAAATTAAAAAAAAGCGTAGCAAGGATACTTTTCGAAAAATAAACGTTTAAAACTCGAATTTTGTAAGAAAATGAAAGGCTAGAATAGGGCAAAATGTGTCCAGCTATGCATCTGAAAAATTAATCCTGTTTTTTGCTTGAATTCTATTGTCAAATCTGTATTATGAGACGTACTCGAATTTCTGTTTATTTCTGATAACTACTACACTAAGTTTGTTCATCAAGGTGGTTTAAAGTCCAATTTAAACTTAAAAAAAACTTGCTAAAATTTGTTCAGCTTAGAAATGTTTACACCTGTGTTGATCACTTCACGGTGGGTGTCTAGGTGTAAATTAGCAAAACAATACACACTTAAGCAATAAAAACGACTTACAACAGACAGTCGCGTGAAAGGTTAATCTTTTCCCAGCTGGATATCGGACCACCGTTAAGGCAACGTGTTTAATTTTTCCAGTGCCTCAGGAACAAAATTTTTAATCCTATTATTGAAGCACTTCTAATTAGAATTCTTATTTCATTTTTTTCACCAAATGTTAAACAAAATAGTGAATATTTGAATGAAGAAATAAAACAAAAATGACCAATTTTGACCCTCTAACGGGATAGCTATCCTTAACGGAATATGCAGTGGGTCATACTCAATGGTGGAATGAACACGGGACATTCTGTCGTGTAATTTGCAAAACAAACACAAGCATTAAATCACATCCAAAAGACAAAATATGGTGCACAATGGTTTAATTCCCGTTTTCTTAAACTTTACCAGACAATTTATTATACAGTGTTGAACCGTATAATGCCGTTAGCGATCATCGCCTCCAGTAGCGGGTCAGGTGTTACTCCGATTCCATCCTGTTCTTGTTGAATTACTTGGTGGAAAGTGAATATTTGATGACAAAAATATCAGATAGGGGAACCCTTTAAGCCAAAAATCATTTCACCATGATAAGAAGGCAATTGTTTAGGGCTATAGTTTTTATCTGATATCAGGTCTCAATCCTTTAAGCTCATTTTGACTTTTGGTGTAAACTGAGGTTAAATATGTGTCAAATTCGTTCAGAAGAGGGCGAAAATTGTTTACCTCCTGACGTTCGTTCTCAAAATGACATCGAAGAAAGGCAAATAACCAGTACAAAGCATTTGCATTGGCAGTGAAATAAATAACTCCAGAGACATTGCTCTTGTCATTAAATTCTTTTAATTTGTCTATGTGGTAATTTTCGTAGCTTTTTTAGGGTGTAATATATTTCCTTACAATAAACTTTGTATTTTCTCGTCGCATCAGGTTTCTTTTTTGTTAAGATGAGTCCATTTTATGATATTAAGTTTATCTTGAAATGACTGTAGAAAAGGGTCGTCATCAGTTTTCGATGTTTCAATGTTCCAATCAGTTGTTTTAATCTATTTTGGAAGTAGATTTGGCTGAAGTTTAAGAAAGTGTCTTCAAAAATAAGTCGTTCTTCGTCGAGAAATTTGTTATCTTTTCTCTATATCGCGAAATTCAACGGTGAGCTCGAGAATTTTTATCACAAATTCCGAATGATTCGCGAAGCTGGGTTTTTTTCTTCATATTGCTCGGTTTTCATTGGAGAAAAGTTTCTCCAAAGAATCCGTCGAGAATATTTTGATAATGAAGAAAAACGATTGGATACCGTGAAAGTATTGCCACATTTGACTTCGCCTAGCCTGGTACATTGTCTAGCATGTTATTTTGCTGAAAAATACCTGTAGACTAGGCAACCAGGCTACTCACTGGCACTGTGAACAAGCTGCTAGGACAAAGTGCCAACAATTATCGTTTTCATGCTGGTGTTAATTCGCCGAAAACGATGATTTCGATAAAAAAATAAATAGCAATGAAATACAGGTTAATCCATGTCGATGATTTCCTAAACGTCCCTAGTATTCCTGTCTTATTCCATTGGTCAAACTGATGACCATTTAATTCGCATTGTCTAGATGTTTATGATTTATCGCCGGTCTCGATGACGAATTATGTTAATCGTCGCCGCAGTCTGGATGTACCACCTTTGATCGCAGGGAGTGGGGCAAGTGCAGGCAGAAGGATTCGTGCACCTTGCTGGACGCTTCCCTTGTCAATTACTTATCGGTGACACGCGAACAAAATCGCTGTTTATCGAAGTCTATTTTAGTCGTTTTATTAAAAAATTCTCATTTGCGGAGAACACTATTGTCCATAAATGATACTTTCATTTATTGAAGCTTAAAAACTCGTACACACATTCCCATAAAATGTGCCCGATTATCGACGTTCCCGATTATCGACCAGCTTTAACTGGTCGCCTCTATTCGTCTCAATTTTCATTTCCGGGTGTTGGCATCTCAATGCACGGAAAATCAATTTACACCGCGCTCAATATGGGTTTACAACGCGGATAAATTCGACTTACACCGCAGTCTAAATCGATTTACACCACGGTTTATGTCAGCGAGGATTTGACATTAACGGCCTACCAAACAATCACGACCGTCAGCGACCATATCAAAGGAAAAGGAAAGGGCCCAGGGGATAACAATCCATGATTCCATCAGACGGATAAATAGGGCAGAATTGTATTCGCCGTAAACAATTGTCGACCCCTTCCCTCAACACAAATACCAGATGATTATGACAACTGCTCTGATAATACGGCCTTATATAGAGAAGCACTTTTAGTTTAATTAAATATACGAAATTTATACTGTTTTATTAGGGGACCAGGTCCGGAGGACCAAGGTCCCCTATTGAAATCGTTCGGATTATTCTTACTATTCCACATGATTTTGTGGCACAGATATCTCAGAAACTATCAGATAATTCAATCCCAAAGTCTCTGGGTTGGGTCAGTTGGACATAGTCTAGTTCAGCAAGTTCATTCTGATTGGGCAGATGCTTTTGCGGCCATCTTGGATTTACTCTAAAACCTTTCGAAATCTTCTTCTCTGAAACCGGTGCACCGATTGACTCGAAACTTGGTACACATGATCGATGGATCGGGATCTCTCAGATTCTATTTGAATATTAGCTCCGTAAAATAAAATGACCGCTGTTGACCAATTAAAATTATCGGATTTTCAAATAACGGATTTGGATGGGGAATCTGACTATATATATGCATTACCATATAGCAAACACGAATATGCAAAAATTTTGCTCCTAGGTCACGTAATTCTGTCAGAAACGGAACACATCTTCTACAGGCTATAACTCTGGCACTACGAGAGGTACAGACGTGCAACTTGTTGCATTATATTGTCAAGGAGTAGCTCTTTCGGAAATATGTCGACCGTTTTCACTTAGCTTCAGTAATTTTCCCGCTATTCTCCAAATTATCGGATTTTCGTGTAGCGGATTTCGATAGCGGAAGTGACTATATGTATGTTATGGAACACGCCGATGCTGAATATGGTGGATGCGTGGTGGTTGAGCCCATTAGATCTAATGAATGTCCAAAAAAGAAGCCGATTGGGCAGATGCCTTTGCGGTCACCTTGGATTTACCCTAAAACCTTTCAAGATCTCCTCTGGAACAACTGGGCCGATTGCCTCGACACTTGGCACACATGTTCGATGGATCCACGGCTTTTTGAAAAGTTGCTCCGTAAATTAAAATGGCCGCCATTGACCAATCAAAATTATCGAATTTTCAAATAACGGATTCGGACGAGGAAAGTGACGAAATATATGCAATGCGATATGCCAATCACGAATATGCAAAAATCTGGGTCTTAGGTCACGTGGTTTGACCGCCATTTTGAATTTTGTGAAAAATTTTGTGAAAATTATTTAAGGGCTTATTCTCTGAAACCCTGATAGGTACTAATTTCTAGGCTGCTGCGATATATCGAAAAGGCCATGGAATGTTGCCCTGAAAGCAAATACTGTTGACTGGCTGAACGGTTTGGGGGCCGTCTTTATGATCTTCTGCTCCAAATCTACAGAACCAAATTACATGAAACTTCAGATACATCAGCTATGAGCAAGGGCCTTCACACTGACGTCGTGAATTATTGATTGTACAATTCAAAATGGCCACCATTGACCAATCAATTGCTCGAATTTCAATAGTCGGATTTCGAAGGTAAAAACCACTAAATATAGGTTAGTTGGCGTGATGAAGTGAATGGAATGACTGGGGAAGTCGAAAAATACCCCCAGATACCCACATAGGCCCCAATTGTGCAAAACTGCCAGAAGCTAGGCCCTGTGTAGACCTGGTGTCCGGCTCGCAGCTCCAATTTTATTTATACTTATACAATGAATCCTGCAAAATTACAATGATGAACTTTCCAACACGTGTTTCCAAAAACACAAAATATTCGCCTTCATTATTTGTGTATCGGTCAACAGATTGTTAGTACCGGTAGGTCTTTTGCTGTAACGGTCGGTATCGGTATAAAGCCGACCGACCAGAGGACTAAATAAGTCGATTTCCTCATGGTCATTTGAAATTCAACCACACTGACAAGGTTTTGTGACACTTGGAATAAAAAAATTGTATCTTCTAGCAAAAGTTTTATCAAAAACAGAAATCCGTATAATAGCAAAAAAGCTTGAACATATTAACAGAGTTGAAACATTGTGCATATATCGTACATCGCCATAGTACGGAAGCGTATTAGTGCCAGTGTGAAAAAAAAAATTCCGAGATTTATCTCCTAATTAGGACATAATATCTCCTAATTAGGAGATAATTATCTCCTAATTAGGACATATTATCTCCTAATTAGGAGATAATAAGTCCTAATTAGGAGATAATATCTCCTAATTAGGAGATAATTATCTCCTAATTAGGAGATAATAAGTCCTAATTAGGAGATAATATGTCCTAATTAGGAGATAATTATCTCCTAATTAGGAGATAATAAGTCCTAATTAGGAGATAATATGTCCTAATTAGGAGATAATTATCTCCTAATTAGGAGATATTATGTCCTAATTAGGAGATAAATCTCGGAATTTTTTTTTTCACACTGGCACTAATACGCTTCCGTAAGCGTATTAGTGCCAGTGTGACAAAAAAAAATTCCGAGATTTATCTCCTAATTAGGACTTATTATCTCCTAATTAGGAGAAAATTATCTCCTAATTAGGACTTATTATCTCCTAATTAGGAGATAATTATCAAATTATCTCCTAATTAGGAGATAATTATCTCCTAATTAGGAGATAATAAGTCCTAATTAGGAGATAATATGTCCTAATTAGGAGATAATTTTCTCCTAATTAGGAGATAATAAGTCCTAATTAGGAGATAAATCTCGGATTTTTTTTTTCACACTGGCACTAATACGCTTCCGTACCATAGCACCTGCTGTCTACGATGATTCAATCATTAATTCTCTCGTTCAACAGGAGGGTCAGTGATTCCCTGAGATTCAACAGAACTTGGATGGAGTACAAAAATGGTTTTGGAAGCCTTTCGGCTAATTTGTGGTGGGGTAATGATAAGTTGGCAGCTTTCACCTCCAAAGGGAAGTATGTCCTCAGGATAGAAATGGTGGACAGCGATGGACGCCGGTATCATGCTGAGTATCAAAACTTCTTCATCGAGAACGAACAGGCCAAGTACCGTTTACATGTCGGGGCCTTCAGTGGTAATATCCGTGACAGCCTGTAAGTCCAGCTAACATTGATCACAACGGGTGTTTGACTACATTTGTGAAATATTGTAGGAACTGCTTGATGTTATACCATAGTAGTACAATCATACTGTCTGCCTATATATCTGCTTATATATCGAAAATGCTGTCTGCCGATCATACTATCTGCCTATATATCGACCATAATGTATGCCCGTATATCGACCACGTTTGCCTATATATCGATCATAATATCTGCCTTTATATCGAACATAATGTCTGCCTATATATATATAGAACATGCCTGCCTATATATAGACCATAATTTCTGCCTCTATATCGACCATGATGTCTGCCTATATATCGATCATAATGTCTGCCTATATATATATAGATCATGCCTGCCTATATACAGACCATAATTTCTGCCTCTATATCGATCATGATGTCTGCCTATATATCGATCATAATGTCTGCCTATATATCAATCATACTCTCTGCCTATATATCGACCATACTGTCTGCCTATATATCGACCATAATGTCTGCCTATATATCGATCATGTCTGCCTATATATCGACCATAATGTCTGCCTCTATGTCGATCATAATGTCTGCCTATATATCGATCATAATGTATGCCTGTATATCGACCATAATGTATGCCTATATATCAATCATAATGTATGCCTATATATCGACCATAATATCTGCCTCTATATTGATCAAACTCTCTGCCTATATATCGATTATATCTGCCTATATATCGACCATACTGTCTGCCTATATATCGACCATAATGTATGCCTATATATCAATCATAATGTATGCCTATATATCAATCATAATGTCTGCCTCTATATCGACCATAATGTCTGCCTGTATATCGACCATAATGTCTGCCTGTATATCGACCATAATGTATGCCTGTATATCGATCATAATGTCTGCCTGTATATCGACCATAATGTATGCCTGTATATCGACCATAATGTATGCCTGTATATCGACCATAATGTATGCCTGTATATCGATCATAATGTATGCCTGTATATCGACCATAATGTATGCCTGTATATCGACCATAATGTCTGCCTGTATATCGACCATAATGTATGCCTGTATATCGATCATAATGTATGCCTATATATCAATCATAATGTCTGCCTCTATATCGATCATAATATCTGCCTCTATATTGATCAAACTCTCTGCCTATATATCGATTATATCTGCCTATATAGAGACCATACAGCCTGCCCATATATCGACCATAATGTCTGCCTATATATATCGATCATTTCTTTCTATATATCGATCATAATGTCTGCCTCCACATCGATCACAATATCTGCCTATATATCGACCATAATGTCTGCCTATATATCGAACATGTCTGCCTACATATCGATCATAATGTCTGCCTAAATATCAACTATACTGTCTGCCTCTATATTGATCATAATGTCTGCCTATATATCGATCTTAATGTCTGCCTGTATATCTGCCTACATATCGATCGTACTGTTTGGCGATCATACTATCTGCCTTATGTCGATCATACTGTCTGCTCATATTTCGATCATAATGTTTGCCTATATATCCATCAGCATATATGCCTTTATATCGGTCATAATGTATGCCTATTTATTATTATATACTTGGCGATGAGATAGTGAAAATTATCAGTGGAATAAAAGCGATATTTCCACTGCAGTGATGATATCAAATATCATGCATCACTAGCTCTACCAGGCATTCATTACGTTCTGCTTCGCGCCTCTCCATTTAGCGCTGTAAGGGTCTCACGGACTTTGCCGGAGTTGAGCTAAGGGCTTCTGTTGCCATAGCAAGCCAACATGACGACCGTCTAACTGGGCGAATTAACATCAGCCGCGATTCACCGGTATATATTTCCGCAAAATATATAGTTCTAGGGTTACACTGCTAAAACTACCCTACTTATTTAAGATAATGCCCTAAAATTTTCTTGAAATAAGATAATTTTACTCAAAATAAGTTAATTTTTAAGAAAATTTTAAGATTTTTTTTCTTGTTTAAGTAAAATTCTTACCCCACTCCAAAAACTTAAACAAGAAAAAATCTTAAAATTGAAGAATTTTTCTTAAAAAAATCTTGTTTTAAGAAAAATTCTAAAATTTTTAGATTTTTTTTCTTGTTTAAGTAAATTTTGGAGTGGGGTAAGAATATTTTACTTAAACAAGAAAAAAAAAATCTTAAACTTTAACTTATTTTGAGTAAAATTATCTTATTTCAAGAAAATATTAGGGCATTATCTTAAATAAGTACGGTATTTTTGGCAGTGTATTTGTCAAAAAGCTGCCTCCAAACAGTATGACAGCGCTGTTTTGAAATACATTGAATATCTGTTGAGTATATTTCAAGATAAATATACGTTTTGCGATCAGTAAAACAGTTAGACAGAACATTTCTTGGTTTCAGGAATCCTGTAAAAAATGGCGAGACCCCTACAGGGGTAACTGCAGCGTAGCGCAAAGCACCCTGGAAGAGGATGATATCATCACAGTGATTATATGACAAATGACATCACAGCGCATTAATACATGTCACCGTGGTGACTGTGATAAGGCAATTTACCGAAACTCCACCAGGTTTATGCGCAAAAGAAAACAAGCTAAATATTTGGGAAGGATTTGTATATATTTATATCTTATGATGACCAGATTATGACAGGAAATAAATATCGGCGTAAAAAGAATAAGAATACACGGAATGGCTACAGTGGGACCACTCGTCACGTACGAGTGCACATACACATCACGTGTTCAGCGACACTGCCGAAAGTGACTGCAGGGCAAAAGCAATGCAGAGTGCGACACGAACTGGCATGAGCGCGGAAATTGGAACACATTCCTCAGACGAATGCTCGAAATGTGGGTCATATCAAGAATAAAATCGGAAACAGTGAGAGAAGATCGGGAAAAATGGTTTCTGTAAAAGTGGATGAAAAGTGGGTAGAAGAGTGGAAAGATGGGATGGAATCTAAGTCATCCTTGTTTATATACAAGAAGAAAGACGGTCCATGGAAAGAGAGATATCTAGACTTGGCGGGTGATTTTTCTTGGCTGGCGAAGGCTAGGACAGGATCGTTGGCCACAAGAAATAGGATGAAACGAGGTCTGGAAGAGAAAAGGTGTAAAACGTGTGGGATGATGGAAGATATGAAACATATATTGTGAAAGGTACAGGGCAAGGAGGGACGAGTTGAGGGGTCAGTTGATAGCTTCACATAAGGAAATTAGATGGGGAAGGATAAGTGGGGATGATGAAGACCTAGCCTTATCAGATTTGTTGGGGCTTGGTGGTAATACTTTGGATAAGTCAGATAGCCGTATCGCATCCAACTTTGTGCAGGATATGTGGGCCATTAAAGGGGTTTCGGGAGGCAGAAGGGAGGCAGAACTGCTGTAGAATGTTAATGTGACAAGACTTTACACTGGGTGCAATGTGAAGGATTACTTTGTGAAACGGCTTAACAGTGGGAAGCTGAAGAGGACGGGGAACAATAGGATACTTGAAAATTTAGGACACAGGACGAGGATTACTAGGGTATTGGGGGCAGGAACAGTTATTAAAGAAAGTGGGTTGGAGAGAAATGGAGAAATGCGATGGGTGGTGTATTAAATGTTGAGTGAATGGGGAGGATGAGTGGCTATTGGGAGATTTAATTACGAGTGTCCATGGTGATAATTAATCAAAGTTGCCACTAAGAATCGGTCCGAGAAGAGAGAATAGGGAGCTTGACAGGTGGAAATATTATGTGATACTTCTGTAGTTATGGGAATTAAGAGAAGGTATATTGTTTAATAAGAATATGGGGATTACACAGTGTCTATGTGACACTGTTAAGAGGGATCATGTGTAGGGTGGGTTGGGGGAAACGGGTTGCACGGCGTGTTCACACGACCTGTGCCCATCGCGGTGCGATGGAGTGCCCAAGTACATCCATCCATCCATCCATGTCGTACCAAAGTTGATGAGAAAACATGAAAAACAACCTAATTCAACGACAATGAAATCTTGTCAGTGAGTATCCATTCAGAATCGGACAAAATCACAATGATAACTCCTTAGGCCTAAACACCGTCGAAGCTCCACACAACAACGACCAGGCACGACCGGTAAATCTAAATATGGCTCTAAATTATCATAACCATTCGATTTGGTAAATCAAAATTGTGCTATTTGGGTAGACATGAACGAAATTAAGGACGAATGCAGATTGTATTTGAAATGAGAATATCCTGTGCAAAAACAAACACCGTGTTCAGTCAGGGAGGTGAACGAAAAACCAAAGGTCAATCCTGCCCGAGTGCAAACAGCGAGACAAGCCAGACTCCACACAGGATCTACCGTGCTTTTCTGCCGAAGCGAAGGACGGGGGGTTCAATGACGGGTCTGCGTGACAATCGTTTATTTGGGGAACAAGCAGCCCACTTCATTGGCGTTGGATGCGGAAGGGTCTTTCTACCTTCCCAGGTTTTAAAATCAACTCAGAACGGTTGACTGAACATTTTTTTGCTTCTGTAATATAGTTTCCATGCAGTGAAGCATGGAAATTATGTAACCGAGAAGCGACCCCAAGTGATATCTCAAGGCACATTATCTGCAAATCAAATTTGACGAGAAGCTGAATGCATCCTCAACCTATTGTCTGGAAACCAAATTTTAAATTTGCCACCAGGTGTCGCCACCTGTAGGTGCAAGTGGGCGAAATGCAATCCCAATGATCATCTCATGACATGGTGTATCAGCATACAGACTTTGGGACGAATCTGAAAAGGGGTTATTGCCCGGAAACCAACTGTAGATTTGTATGCACAAGTGTGCGAAACACAATCCCAAGTGACATCTTATACTGATATATAAATACCAAATTTGAGAAGAATCCGATGAGCAGTTGTCAAATTATTGCCAGAAACAAATTTCAGATTTTTCCACCAGGTGTCGCCACCAGTATACAGAAGCAGGTGAAATACAATCCCAAGGGACATATCATGGCATGGTATCTGAACACCAAATTGGTGAAAAATCTGATGAGCGAAATCAAATTTAGATTTGACACGTGATGGTGCTACCTGTAAGCACAAGTAGGCGAAACGCAATCCCAAGCGACATCCTGTGTCATGATATATTCATACCAGATTTAAGAAGAATCTAACGAGCCGTTCTCAAGTTATTACCTGGAAACAAATCTGGTATTTCGCCACCAGGTGGCACCACCTGTAAGTAAACTTGAGCGAAAGGCAATCCCACGCAACATCTTCTGGCATGATACATGCATGCTAAATTTGAGGAGATTCCGATGAGCAGTTCTCAAGTTATTACCCGGAAACAAATCTGGTATTCCGCCACCAGGTGGCACCACCTGTAAGTAAAAGTGAGCGAAAGGCAATCCCACGCAACATCTCCTGGCATGATAAATGCATGCTAAATTTGAGGAGATTCCGATGAGCAGTTCTCAAGTTAATGGCTGAAAACAAATTTTGATTTTAACACCTGGTGGCGCCGCCTATAGGCGCAAGTGGGCGAAATGCAATCTCAAGCGACTTCTGAGGTCATGGTATTACCCAGAGACAAATTTGGGATTTTGCCACCAGGTGGCGCAACCAGTAAGTGCAAGTGAGTGAAAGGCAATCCCATGCAACATCTCCTGGCATGGTACATGCATGCTGAATTTGAGAAGAATCCGATGAGCATGCTGTTCCCAAGTTATTGGCCAAAAACAAATTTCAGATTTTGTCATCAGGTGGCGTCACTTTCCGAGCAGAAGTGGATAACGCAATCTCAAGCAACATCTCATGGCAAGGTACAATGAAAATGCATGCCTAATTTGGGAAGAATTTGATGAGCAGTTTTCAAGTTATTGCCCGGAAAACAAATTTCGAGCAACAGTTCAAAGCGTTTCAAAGTTATTGCTTGCAGCACAAAAGAACGGAAAGAACCCTAGTGGCGCCATCTACAGGTAGATCTGTCTGAAACGCAATACCAATCAACATCTTGCCACAAGGAATGCATATGCCAAATATTGAAGATACTAGATACAGTCGATCGAATACGATTGGAGGCATCCCTTTTGCATCTTTAGTAAAGGAAACATTCATTATTTGTGAAGAAAGCAAAAACGTAAAACCTTGGAAAAACATCATTAACATGGCCCCATAAGATGCCTTGATGGTAGGTACCCACATACCAAATTTAAAAGAATCCATTAAGGTCCAACAGTTACTGTCCGGAAATGCAATTTTACCTTGCCCTCAGGTAGCGCCATGTGTAGGCCGATAGGCATAACAAATAATCCCAACCGAGATCTTGAGGCAAGATCCCTTGACATTGGAAATAGAAAATGTTAACTTGGCCTACAGGTGGAGCCGCCTATGAGCAGACCGACAAGAAAAACAATACCAAGTGAAACCTTCAGGTAAGGTAATGTACACCAAACTTGGAAAGAATTCATTCAGGTATTAAAAAGTTATTGTTCGGAAACATAATTTTAACTTTGCCCCCAGGTGGCACCACCTATATGTGGATCGGCATGAAAAACATTGCCAAACGAGAAATTGAGGTGAGGTACACACCAAATTTGGAATGAATCGGTTCAGGTTCTCACAAGTTATTGTCTGGAAAGACTTAACGTAGCTTTCAGGTGGTCCCCCTATCAACATGAAAAACATTCAGCCAGATCTTAGGCAAGGTACCACCACACCAAATTTGGAAAGAATCCTTAAGGTTTTCAAAATTTATTGTCTGGAGATGCAATTTTAACTTGGCTCGAGGTGGCGCCACCCAGGAGCAGATTGGCACGAAAAACAATTCCAAGCAAGATCTATAGACAAGGGACATATTTACCAAATACAAAAACATGGGTCTGTGCCTGATAAATTGAAACCTTTTGGGGTTGCAATTATCCCAATATTGCAGACAACACACACATTTCAGCTTCTGTCAAGATATATTGGAGATATATATGCTCAAACACAATATATGAGGGTCTGGCGAGGGCTAGTTTGAAAGATAGAGGGTGCGGCTTGGCTCCCTGGGGATGGGGACACGTTCTTCTTGAGGGTAGTGGTAGGTGTGCTGACATCAAAGCCATGGAAAGCTCCCTGTACATGAAACAACCACACTGACAACTGCATGCCATCATCTGCCAGTCTGAAAAACCACAAGGTGGAATTCTATTCAATTCAGGAAATTGATCATATGCACAGTGTGCACCCAAAATTAATATAGTATGTTACACGTGTGGACACAAATGGTTCCTGCAGAAGCTTTAGGGTAAATCAAATGATGTGAGATACAATTATTTGACAGCAAAATTGAAGAAAATATTGCCCTTCATTTAAGATGACACGAAATAAAAATATAAAAAAAAATAAAAAAACGGGTTAGGTATTTCATGTTATACATCTGAAATAAAATATAGTTCGTGCAAAAGCTTTAGGGTAAATCATATGATGTGCATTACAATTATTTGATATTCTAACATGCTCCACGTTATAACCGTGCGCTGATTGGTTCAGACCTCAAAACATACGGAGATTATCACACGATAATCTTCATTTGTTTGTTGTGATCTGTTACATTCACGTGTCGAACTGGTGACGTCTCATTCTTGTGACGCAGTGCTACAAAGCTGCGCGACGATTGGTTCATTAAATGCGCAGTGGGCGGAGTTCACACAGCTGCAGCTCGTGAACGGACAGCACGCGCGAGCATGGCCTGCAAACCAGTCACGAAATTCTCGCATCAAAACGGGACAAGTTTGCAGAAAATTTGTTATTCCGCTTATGAAATGAGGAAATATTTATCATTGTGCATGTTAGAATGGAGTTAATGACCTTCTTAGTGAATATTATCGTGTAATAATTGTTCGATGTTTAGTTTTAGACCTCATCAAAAAATCTCGCGGCTACGCCGCTCGGTTTTTTGATTGACGGTCTAAAACTAAACATCGAACAATTATTACACGATAATATTCACTAAGGCGGTCATTAACTCCTAAGCAAAATTGAAGGAAACGTTGTCCCTCATTTAAGGCGACACGAAATTCAAAACTAACATGGGTTCGCTACTGCAGGGATTCCCCCGCCAGTTATTTCATATTATACTTCTGAAATAAAATATGGTTCCTGCAAAAGCTTTAGTGTAAATCATATGATGTGGAATAGAAGGACTGAACAGCAAATTTAAGAAAATGGTGTCCTTCATTTAAAGCGACATGAAATTCAAAACTAACAGCGAGAAGCGGAAGAAAGAAGAAAAAATGATAAACGCATTTAGGGATGCCTAATTATTAGACAAAGCATTTGGAAGTTATCGCTTGTGACGAATTTGAATGGAAACCACGGACATGCACAGAAGATTGGAACAAGACCCAGTGGCGCCACCTCCAGGTTGATCTTGCTGAAACGCAATACCAACCCATGTCTTGTCACAAGGAGTGTATATACTAAATTTCGAAGGAATCCGACAAAGCCTTTGGAAGTTATCGCCTGTGAAGAATTTGAACAGACATCCACAGACACAAAGAGAGCAAGACCCATTTTAACTGGAACGGACACGAAGAAGCGAAACTCAGTGGCGCCACCTTCAGGCAAATGTTACTGAAATCCAGTACGCAACCGTGTCTTCTCACAAGGAATGCATATGCCGAATTTCGGAAGAATCGAAGAAAGCGTTTGGAAAAGATCGCTTGTAACTGACATCCACGGACACAAAGAAGCAAGATCCATTTTGACCCAGTGGCGCCACCTTCAGGCAGATGTTGCTGAAATGCGATACCGACTGGCGTCTTGTTGCAAGGAATGCGTATGCCGAATTTCGGAAAAATCCAACAAAGCGTTAGAAAGTAATCATTCGAACAGACATGCACGGACATGCACGGACACATAGAAGCAAGAACCATTTTAAAGTCCCCCGGTCGCGTGCGGCGGGGGACAAAAAGGCTAATAAAATTAATGAGATCTACTGAATGCCATCTGTACTAAAGTACACGATACCCGACTGAAAGAAATTCGCTTGCAGATGTTGTACCGTACGTGCGATTTGTTGACAGTAAAGTAGTCCGTGATTGACGTATGAGTGAAGATGATCAATGTTTCAGTGACCGTTCAGACGAAAAATCCTAAAACATCTCTTTTAATGTTTTCAAACAGAGTAGTACAACAGAAGTATATAATTAAAAGAAAATCAACTGTTTCTTGACGAATACCATAATAATTTCATCTCGTGGTTTGAGAAAATTAGCATTTTCACTCCCACGAGATGAAATATTTATGGTATTCGTCAAAAACAGTTAATATCTTCTGTATATCGATCAAAATATCTGCCTAAAAATCGACTCACCATGATTGTACTAACATGGTATAACATCGAACACTGCCAACATAATAGGCAGACATAAGCGATAGATAGGCAAACGTTATGCTCTGTATATAAGCTGTCATTATGATCGATAAACAGACAGACATTTTTATCGATATTTAGGCATACCTTATGACAAATCTATAGGCAGACATTTATATCGATATATAGGCAAACATTGTGATGGAAATATAGGCATAAATTAACCCTACCTGGCCTGGGGGAAGGGGGCGAAATGCCCCCTACCAAACTTTTTACGCTATCTCCGAAACGACAAAAATGGAGAGCTGAAACTCTGTGACTTTATAGTTTATCATATTGGGGTCATTTTGAGCCTATTTACATAAACATCCGAGCAGAGGATCATGGGTAAATTAAAGATGGCGACCACGTTGGGTACCAGGAAAGTGATGTTCTTGTCATATTTCTTCAAAATTTCTGCATTTTCGAGACGAAAAGTGAGCAAAAACTATTTTATTTTACATCAGAATAATATTTACTAATTTATCATGCAGTTTTTGCGGAGAAATGTCATAAATAAAAAAATCGGAAAATCTGACCGAAAAATCGACAAAAAAATGCCGTTTTTGAAAATGACGTCACTGTAACGTCATCAAAGCGGCCATCTTGACTTTTTTTTACATTTTCTGCTACATCTTGACCCAAGGCTATAGTGTGATAAGTTTCAGCCCCCTAGCGTAAGGGATAAGAAAAATAATTAGGCCCCCCCTCCCCCCAGGCCAGATAGGGTTAAGATCGATATATTGGCAGATATTATGGTCGGTATATATTACAAGCGTCTGGTCTGCCGTTCATTGTCGTCGATTAAAGAATTTCCGCGTCCATAATCCAAAGACCTATTCCATATTCTATATAACAATATTAGCACGATATGGTCGATATATGGTCGATATTTAGGCAGACATTATGATCGATATAGAGGCAGACATTATGGTCGATATGTAGACAGATATCAGGATCGATACATAGGCAGACATTAGGATCGATATATAGTATGTCATTATGATCGGTATAAAGGCAGACATTATTGATCGATCTAGGCAGAAATTATGATCGATATATAGGCAGACATTATGATAGATATATAGGTAGTCATTATGGTCGATATATAGCCAGACCTTATGATCGATATATAGGCAGATATTATGATCGATTTATAAGCCTACATTATGATCAATATATAGTTAGACATTATGATGGATATACAGGCATACATTATGGATATATAGGCAGACATCATGATCCATATATAGAGATACGCTGTGATCAGTATACAGGTAGACATTGTGATCGATGCATTGGTACGCATTTTTATCGATATGTATTATACATTATGATCAGTATAGAGGTAGACACTGATCGATATACATACATTATGCTCGATATACAGGCATACATTATGATGGATATATAGGCAGACATTATGATCGATATGTAGGCAGACAATATGATCGATGTATAGGAATGCATTATTATCCATATATAGGCAGCCTTTATGATCGATATATAGCCAGACCTTATGATCGAACTATAGGCAGATATTATGATCGATTTATAGGCCTACATTATGATCAATATATAGGTAGACATTATTATGGATATACAGGCATACATTATGATCGATATATAGGCATAAATTCTGATCGAAATATAGGCGGACATTATGATGCATATATAGACATACATTATGATCAATATATAGGTAAACATTAATATCGATCCATAGTCAAGCATTATGATCGATATATAGGCAGATATTATGATCAATATAAAGGTAGACATTATTATCGATATATAGTCGGATATTATGATAGATATATAGGAAGAAATGATGGATATATAGGCAGACATTATGATCGATATATAGGCATACATTATGATCGATATATAGCTAAACATTCTGATTGATATATAAGCATACATTACGATCGATATATAGGCATGCATTATTATCAAAACATATAGGCAGATATTATGATCGATATACAGGCAGACTTCCTGATCGATATATAGATATACACTATTATCGATATATAGGTAGACATTATCATCGATATATAGGCGCACTATAAAATGGCAGCATTAGATCTGCTCTGTTACAAGTAGGTACCCCTGCCCCTCCCCCTCCCCTCCCTTCCCTTCCCCGTCGTGATATGGCTGAAAAAATGTTGAAAGCGACGTTAAACCCTATTCACTCACCCTCTCGATATATAGGCATACATTTTGAACAAAATATAGACGTGCATTATTATCGGTATCAAGGCAGATATTACGATCGATATATAGACATACATTATTATCGATATATGGGTAGACATTAAGATCGATATATGTGTAGATATCATGATCGATATATAGGCATACATTATGATCTAAATATACGAAGACCTTATGATCGATATTTTGGCATACATTATGATCAAAATATAGAGATTATAATCGAGAAATAGGCATACATTAACATCGATATATAGGCAGACATTATGATCAATATATAGGCAAAAATTATGATCGTTGTTTAGACATATATTATGATCGATATACAAGCAGCCATTGGGATCGATATTCAAGCAGAAATTATAATCGATATACAGGCAGAAAGTATGTCCGATGTATAAGTATACATTATGACCGATATATATTCATACTTTATGATACATATATAGTCACACATTATGATTGATATATAGACATACATTATGATCAAGATAGAAGTGGACATTGTGATCGATATATAGGTAGACAATTTGATCTATGTTTAGACATACATAATGATCGGTATATGTGCGTACATTATGACGGATATATATGCATATATTATGGTCCATATATATGATCAAGATAGAAGTACATATTTTGATCGATATATAGGCACACATTATTATCGATATATAGACATACATTATGATCAAGATAAAAGTAGATTTTATGATCGATATATAGGCGTTATGATTGATATATATGGAGAAATGCGACTTTGCATGTACAACTGACCCATTTGCAGGACCTTGGGGGCCACAAAACCGTCGAGTCTTCCTTTGTCAGTTTCAATTTCGAATTTGGTTCTCTCGTGATATCACGATCGTCAGCGCTACTTAACTGAAACATGATCAAGGAGCCTCATTTTCACTGCATGTGAATTCCGTTTGGACAGTGGAAATGATGTTCAGTCCAGTAAGTCAAAGTAACTCAAAGTTTGGTAGGCGGCGGCGGCGTGCTCCACGCCTGTATTTGTGCAGTGACGCCCTAACGTTAACTTTCGAGGTAAGATACCATACACCTATCCTCTACTGTCTTGACACCTTGACGCAATCAGATGAGAGAAAAAGAGGTTAAGGACAAAAAAAATCATCGAATTGCATATATTCTATATTATCTCCAAATGTTAAATCCTACCCAGACAGGGGGCACCACCTTGGGTTAGTTTATTATGGTCTTTATTTTCATTGTGTGGCACCATCCTCATGGATGCTCTTGTCCAAACAGAAGCCCCAATTTGAGAAGCGACTCGATCTTCGGCCATGGTCGTCCTTATGCCTGTTCGTCTTCTGTTCTTTCACCCTTAACGTTTAACGCCAGCCCAGGATACTGTAATGCCCTGGAGCAGATGTTTATTTCACTCTGGACTAGGCTTCTATTCGAGGTAGAGCCAATACAAGCCAGTCTTGATATCCAGCATGGTCTGCCTCGGAGAAAAAATGGTTCGACGTAGCCACCAGTGTCTAATGCACACAGCTCTCTCAACGTCTTGCTAAAACGTACGTTCACATTGGTCTAGAGGATCACCTGGAACCTGCGGCTCCAGACGTCGTACAAAGATAATTTTATCTCCCGAGGTGCTGCCCTTTAGGAGATCGATCAAAACCTGGATGAATATACTGGGAACGGTATACCATTTGTAAGGGTAAGCTCTAGATTTTAAGGACGATTCAAAATAGAAAAAAAGGATACTAATTTTAACGTCCATCTGTCAGACTGGACGCGGCCAGCAAGAGCACAACGTTTCATATCTCCTTGCAAAATGACCTTGTCCAGTAAATGATCATTGAGCCACGATCCGGGTTCCTCCCATACCGACACTATACACATATATACAGCGAAAGTATACAATATTGATGGGAATATAATATTTCATATGATCTCTTAGCGAACTGAAGGGTACTTCTCACAAGCAGTGTACTACACATACATATGCACTACTAGTTCTCTGCAGTCTCTGTCTCTTAAAAACCATACTCTATACTACACTCGAGACACTGCTGTCCAAGAATCATATTCCCCCCTACACTGCTGAAACTCTACCATCTGCCTGCCTATTTTTCAGGGTACATTGCAAATTTTGACCTAGTGTTTGTGCTGTCTGTCTGTCCGTCCCCTTTCATTGTCTGCAAGATATCTTGGGAACTACTGGACGGAATTTCACCAAACTTGGATGGAAGCTTGATTGGGATAGCCCCCTCATCTGCTCAGGTTTTGGTGTGTGTGCGTGTATTCATCCGTGTCCGGTGTCCGTCCGTCCATCTACTTGTACATGTATATACAGGCCTTCTCTGTAAGATATCTGGAGAGCTACTGAACGGACTTTCACCAAACTGGATGGAAGCTTCATTGCGATAGCCCCCTCATTTGATTGGGTGTTGGTATGTGTGCGTGCATTCGCCGTGTCCGGTGTCCGTCCGTCCGTTCAACTACTTGTACATGTATATACATGTCTGCAAGATATCTCGAGAACTACTGGACGGAAGGTCACCAAACTTGAATGGAAGCTTTATTGGGATAGCCCTCTCCTCTAATTAGGTTTTGGTGTGTGTGCGTGCGTTCGTCCATGTCCGGTGTCCGTCCGTCTCTCCATCTATTTGTATATGTATATACAGGCCCTGTCTGCAAGATATCTGAAGAACTACTGGACGAAATTTCACCAAACTTGGATGAAAGATTCATTGGGATATTCCCCTCAGTTTGTTAGGTTTGGGTGTGTGTGTGTGCATTCATCCGTGACCATTGTCCGTCCGTCCTCCCATCTACATGTACATGTATATACAGGCCTTGTCTGCAAGATATCTGGAGAACTACACGACGGAAATTTACCAGACTTGGATGAAATCTTCATTGGAATAGCCACCGCATCTGATTATGTTTTGGTGTGTGCGCGTGTTTGGCGTTCATCCGTCTGTCTACTTGTACATGTATAGGCCTTGTCCTCAAGATATCTGGAGAACTGCTGGATAGAATGTCCCCGAACTTGGATGGAAGCTTCATCGTGATGGCCTCCTCATCTGATTAGGTTTTGGTTTGTTTGCGTGCATCCATCTTTTTCTGATGTCCATCTTTGTTACATGTATGTACATGACTACCCTTGTCTACAAGATATGTGGAGAACTACTGGATGAAATTTCATCAAACTTGGATGGAAGCTTCATTGAAATGGCCTTGTGGGGAAGGTTTTGGTGTGAGCTAGTGCTTGCGTGGATCCTTGCAAAATGTGCTTCTGTCTGTCTGTCCAATTTTTGTTCACTCCATATCTTGGAAACTGCTGAAGGCAGATGCATGAAACTTCTATACAGTATAGCATATATATTATAGGTGTGCCTATTATATGTGTTGCATCTTTCCTTTCAATTACATGTATTTCACATTGGTTGGATGCTGTAGGTGTCGGCAATCCACACATTGCTATGTAAATCCTCGCTAGGCTACTGCAACAATGAAAATCGCCTCTTCGCAATTAATATTTTTAGATGTGCCGCTTTGTTTAGGATACTTATGGCTACATTCATTCTATAGCACTTTCCCCTAAATAATGTGCCCACTCAAGGCAATGTGGGAGGTTTCGAGAGACGTATGTTTTTGTTTAAAAAAACAACCAGCATAGGCTTCATGCCGAAGCGCCATCCCAAGGGTCAAAGCGGAACCTCTAGTTTCTCTTGCATGACTTACACCTCTTATAGAACTCTGCTGCAGAATGGTAGATTTGGACATCATCAAGTAACTGTTTCACAAAATGAGTGAAATCTTTATTACAAGTGGTAGGGTGATTAGATCTTCTTTTGTGCGATGCAGAACTTTCATTATGAATGATAAAGTGGAAGGTGGGTTTATTGAAAGGATTGTGTGTTCAAGTAAGTTGTTCATTAGTATTTTTTATACTATTCATACAATTTCCATGACGATGAGTCGCTCTACATGTACCAATGTGAAAATTTAAATAGTCAATTGCTTGCATGTACATAACTCGATTAGATAAATAGACAACAGCCCACAACCCGGTCCATAAAATTAAAAGGTAATACTTAATACTCATTTAGTTGCATGCATTGCTAAAATTCTGATTGTATTCCCAAGTATATAATTATTGGTTATATTCAAACAAGCAATCATGCCATGATTATTATCTCACAACATGCAAATTGTAAGTTATTTCACTGGGTACTTCTCAGTCTACACTGTATCATAATTGCAGAGTCTATCGGAGGAGTAATCCACAGCCTACACTGCAGTCTTCACGGCAGTCGCATTTAAATAATTGAGCCACTGTTCTAGTGTAGTGTGTATAATGGGTTTCATGCCTTCGCTGGTATATTAGCACAGGCAGGTACCATATGGATATGGTCTGCAACGTAGGCATGTCGGCATGTCTGAACAAAATAATGTAAAGAAATATAAATGAAAAAAAAAATCTGAGAAGAAAATACGTTGAATGACATTTGGAATTCATGCAGAAAAGGGGGGTAGGGATAACTCCTTGGCGAATTGCGCCATAAGAGGCGGGTGACCATGGTCATATTTGGTGTTACTGAGCGCTCAATAGCTGCTGTCAGTTGTCTGAATCCATGAAAATAACTTACTAGTAGAAATAGAGATATCAGCGAGATAATATTAGCGATCATTTTAAAGCATATAATCGTACGAGACCACTGTAATCCATTCTCGGGTGTGCGCTTGGGTCAGTTCTGCACATTCAATTTGGATACAAATATGGAGGCACAGTACTGCTGGGGTCTATATTATGTATATATATGCTCATTTTGCCGACATATTATACCTATTTATTTCGTTAACAGGTGGTATGACAATGGGGTGTGGACTATGGCCATAAAATTACCACTGGAGTCTATAGACATATTTACAAAATATATTTACTTCGTTAACAGGACAAAAGTTCATAATTTGATGCCATTTTCTACTGTGGACCAGGACAATGACAGGTCCATGTATCAGTGTAGCCAACAAGAACCCTCGGGATGGTGGTTCAACCTTTGCATGCAGTGCAACTTGAATGGAATCTACGTCCGCTCAACGGTAATTAACATCAATAATGACAATTATTGTTATATAACGTCCAGGTAAAAAGTAATAATTTCCTTCAAGTGCATGTAATGCATTAGTTTATTCATCTATTGGACGATCTTTCGTTCAGCATTGAAAGGGATATCGATATCTAATCTTTTCACTGCCAATAAACAAATAAACCAAAGAACCGATGACAGAAAGATGACAACAAAAATAGATCGACATCTATCACATCAGCCAGATATGATAATTATATAATTTGTATTTATTGTAGAGTATAATCGGCATAACCTGGGCAGACAAAGGAGAGTGGTTGAAGTTGAAGTGGACAGAGATGAAATTCCGTCCAGTGTAGAAGGACTTGTTCGGCCGAAAGTTTAACGGGGATATTCCCTTCAACATTGTATGTCTTACATATTCTATCAGCATCGCAATCGTATATTTCGGCGGTAGTGTGACACAGGATCATAAAATACGTTGCGACTAATGTAAGGGTTTGTTTCATCATCATTAGTAAATCAAAATAGCAACTCGAATCTTAAAGATAGTTTACATTCATTAACCTGTAAGATTTTAAAACTGAAATATCTGTGCTTTATATGATGCCCATTGGCCAAGTAACATTCACATCATCTCTGCCCATGTGATGGAATGGATCACTGCGCAATGGGCTCCAGTTTCATATGAGAGATACTCAGCGGAATCCTATTTGAAACTGTAACGGTACAGTCTTTAAGCCGAAATGATTTTAGAGAGAGAAAGGATCAATTAGTTGTCAGCGGGATTCGGACCCACGACCCCGGCTTATTGCGCCGATGCTGTACCCACTGAGCTATGACGGCCCATTACATCCGTGGATTGTCTCTGTGATGACACACCTCCTCTCTCTGTGTTGCAATGTGCGAAACTGGGTTTATGATGAAGAAATGGTATTTGGTATGGCGTATAGCCCGCCACTGAGCATATATACATATGAAATATTTTTTACGAGAGAAAGAATAAATTGGTGGTCAGCGGGATTCGAACCTACCACCCCGGCTTATCGCGTTTTGGTATTACAACAGTGGATTGTGACCAACCTTCTCTCTCGGTGTTGCAATATGCGCAACAGCAAAGTTTTCGAGCCACTTTGCAATAGGTTTTCGGAACTGGAAGCTTGGGATTATTGCGCACAGGTAGTGTTGCCATATAGTGGTATATGTATCGATAGATGGCCTGCTAAACCGATTATCGTATCTATATTATCTACTGTTTGTGAATCAGTGGATAGTGTTACCATACAGTAGTATATGCATTGATAAATTTCCTCTTAATTGTTTATCTTATCTATACTATCTACTGTTTGTGAGCGGATACTGTTATAATACAGTTGTATATGTAATGATAGATGTCCTGTTAACTGATGATCTTATCTATATTATCCCCTGTTTGTGAACCAATGGATAGTGTTACAATACAGTTGCTAGATGTCCTCTTAACTGATTATCTTATATATATTATCTATTGTTTATGAATCAATGGATAGTGTTAACATGCAGTTGTATATGTATTGATAGATTACAAGCGTTTAGTCCGTCATTCAATATTCAGCCGTCGTCCATTGAAAAATTTCCATTTCCATAATCCAAAGACTTATTCCATATAACAGTATAGAGCACCAAATTAAGCAAAAAACAATCATAGTATACATAAATATAGGCTAGTATCCGGCAAGAGAGAAACGGTCAACAGTTTTCAATAATGCCGGCAAGAGAAAATAATGATCGAAAACATATCGAATCCATAATAACAAGCGTCTGGTCCGTCATTCATAATTGAGCCGTCGTCCATTAAAGAATATCCCTGTCCATAATCCAAAGACCTATTCCATATAACAATTTTAGCATCAAACTCAAAAAGACAATCATAGTATTCATAAACATAGGCTTGTTTCCGGCAAGATAGAAGCGGTCAACAGTTTCTATGATACCGGCAAGATCATGGTGTTCCAAAAATATCAAATCGGTATCGCTGATCAGTATTCTTAATCAATAATATTCGTTGTAAAGTCGTCATCTAGAGAATGATATATCTGAGTCACGCTTTGATTGTGGCTGTCCACATGAGCACCATGACGATCTTGAAGTACATGAGTACATACGGCCTCTAGTCCCGGGTTAAGCGGAATTAGACACAAGATACGAAACGTAACGTCATAGATCTTACAAGCTACGCTCGTATTTTGCTATCGGCATGTGATATGTATCGCCAAATTTGAGAAAATTTGAGTGGAGGCGCTTGGTGGTATAGCCCTGGTTTATAACCTTCTGCAACAATGTTTTGTGACGTTGATTAAAATCGTCACATGTAACAGAGGGTCTAGCAAATGCTACTAGGCGAGATACGTATACGCCATATGCAGGTCCCACTGGAATATTACTGTCCAGATAGTGATAGTTTGCGATGTCGTAATTGTAATCATCTCTTTTGTCATACAGTTGACGAGAGAGAATTTCCGCATCATTGTTATAGAGATATAGGTCTAAATATGATGTGCCTGTAGTGCTATCTGTAGTTTTTTTCAAATGCAGTGAAGGTGGATATATATGCTTCACTGCGCCATGTATATAGCGATTATCCACAGCGAGAAGATCGTCTATATAACGTTTGGAGAATGAGAAGGAACGGGCTTTGAAGGGATCGGTTATTGAAAGCGCCTGCATATAGTAATATTCATAAGAGAACAGATATATTTCAGCCCACAGGGGTGCACAATTAGATGTTTTTTTAAGAACCATCATTAAAAATACACAAAGAATTGTTTGATATAAGATCTTCAAAAAAATTTCCTTTACAATTCTCTTCATTATCCCAAAAGTTACTACGGCCGTTAAAATCACCAGTCAATAAACAAGGTTTATGGAGCTGATTGTGAAGATTCTAAAGTTCAATACGACGGATGAAGGTATGTACACCGTGCAGAATGTGAATACAGAATTCAAAGTAAGACCAACTGCTACAGCTTGTAAATCCGTCTTTAAATAAATAGGACTATGTAAAACACCCATTTTAACAAGTATTGAAGAACCGCCTGTAGCATTTCCATGCTCTTGCAAAGCATAGGAATGATAGGGTGTATATTGGCCTAATTCAAATTTATTTTTATCTGCTTCTTCGAGAAACGTTTCATTCAGACAGAGAGCTAAGGGTTCATAATACTGAGTTAACAACTGAAGCTCATTTAAACTTGGCCAAACTCGTCTGCAGTTCCATTGGAGGAGGGTTGGAGAATGTTAGTCTATATGAAGAAATAACACACAAGAGCACACCCACTAGGAAATAGAGTGTAAACTTAGCCATTAAGGATGTTTAATTAAATGTATTCTCCTCTGGCTTTTCTGTTCCGTTTTCTTCTCTTCTCGCAACTGCTGCATATCTCTATTGCCATAAATTTTGTCCTCCCTTCAGCTCACATTTCTTTTTCGACCTCTGGTTTAAGGAAGTCTTGCTGGGTCGCTGATTATCACACGATTGGTCCATATGCTCAGCGACCGCGTTTTTGTCTGAGGTGGGGTTCACAGGTGTATGTGTGTTGAAAATGGAGTGATCAACTTCCTCTTCACTTCGTGTTTCATCTTCCATGATTAACTCATTGCTAGCTTCCTCACCAGTGAACTTCTCGATCACATCATCACCAGGAGCGAAGTTCACAGGTGCATCTGCTTCAGAAATAAAACCAAAATCTTCATCTTCGCCTCCTTCTTCATGTACTGAGATTAGCTCAGTTCTAGCATCGTCTCTGGTGAGCTCAGCAACCACATCAGCATCTGGGGTGAAGTTCAAATCACCACCAGAATGCACAGGTGCATCTACTGAGTGTAGCTCATTTCTAGCATCATCTTTGGTGAGCTCAGCAATCACATCATCAGCTGGGGAGAAGTTCGAGTTACCACAAGAATGCACATGTGTAGAACTAATATCTTCATCTTCACCTCCTTTCCCATCTACTAATGGTAGCTTATTTCTAGCATCATCTGTGGTAAGCTCAGTTTCTACATCAGCATATAGATGCACAGGTGACTGTTCACTACGACTGTCGTTCACATCGAGTGCAGCAGCATCACTGCTAGGCATTGGACTGTCGGTGACAACGCTGTCGTTCTCCATCCCGGACAGAGAACCACTAGTTTGAACTGTTGTTGGATCTACAATCCTCACAGACTCATTTTCTTCATCACGGAACTATATTTCCCGACTTTCATCCACCTTATTCCTCTTGGGGAATGTCAGTGGAATTATCAACATCATCCTCATCAGAGAGAGCTGAAACTCTGTTTGAGCTCTTGGGTGCATATTCCGCTTGCTCTATGCTCTTTTTCGTTTTCCTTTGCTTAAGCCTAGAATTCATCTTGCCATCCTGTTCTACAATTGACCAAATGCTATCACCTGCTGCTCGACCGGCTGTGTGTTCATTCTGCCAGAGCTTTTCGCAACTCCGTGACAGGAGATCTTTTCCCTGTATTGGATTGAATACCAGTTTCATATTGTGAAGCAGTCCAGTTATTTCTGTCAATCAGACCTTCTGTAAAACAGAGTTTTATAGCCCGTTGTTGTGTCATGGCTGACCACAACTCAGGCATTTATCCTTGAATGGACAATCCCAATACATGTGATTTTCATCTCCGCAGGTGTAACAGGCTTTAACCTGAGCTTTATAGCCCAATTCGGAAGGGTTTTATCTCCCTTGTTCCACCAGGGGCGTATTGATGCAGAGAACTTCCGGTAGGTACCAAAGGCCCTCACAATTAGTTTTAGTAATTGAATATTCCATTTTTGAAGGAAATTATCTTTATAATGTACACGTATACACGATCTATTGGTTCATGCAGAAGATATAAACACAATAGTTTTTCAAACAAATAGTCTCGAATAGTTGATCAATATATTATTCCAAATAATTGCGTGCGCCTTTGGTAAAAGTGAAACCGAGGCGACTACTTACCGGAAGCAGTTTTTCATACCTGTAACCTTAAAGAGCGGCAGCTTTTCAAGGGGAGATCAGGCACTTTCCGCAAAGGGCTATACCAAACATGTACTCTGAATTCTCCAAACATAACTGTAGAGAGAAGAGTGATTTTGGTGCCAGACATCCACACCTTCCTATTCCCAGTTTTGCAATCTCTGTCAAAAGTATAATACTCGTCAGAAATGTCATGAACTTCACCATATTTCTCAAAAATATGTTTAATGTCAATGTGTGGTATCTCCACAGGGTATTTATTTGAAAAGTACTTTCGTGGGTGCAATCTCCTCAAAGCGACCACACTGATCTTGAAAATCCAAGATACCGTGTGAGAGAAGAATACCTGTTTATTTCTTAGTGTCACAATCCAGAGATCTTTGTCACCTGCGCTAAGCCATCAAGGGCTTTCGGTCCTGATCCGACAGACTCTCTTAAAGCATGCCAAATATCATTCGGCTTAGCGGCATTCAGCCCCAAAAGTTTGAGGCTCAGTGGCATCTCCAACAATTTCTTTGTCATAGCACTGGAAGAGAGAGAGAGAGAGAGAGAGAAATGAAAATAATTACAGAATCCTATCTAGGGAGCCGCACAACAAAACTCCCACCCAGGGAACTGTAGAAACGATTAATTCGAACAAACAAACAAAAACTAATAACAGTTATAAACAGTTTTACAAATAGCCTGCACTATGTATTAACACAGTGCATTCCAAGACCAAAAAACCCCGTATGACAATGTTATATTGAATACAGCGCCATCTATCTACACATGGAAAATGGTGGTCTACTTCAACCCAGCCGTGCTGACCAATACAAAACAGCCGCGAACAGCAAAAATATGACGAATCAACTCAAAGTTTCATCATGTACAGATGCCAAACGGTTACGAAAAATAATACACAGAAAATCTGGAATAATACCAGCTTTAAACCCCAGAAATACTCAAAATAACATAGACGAAATTGCAAGTGCAAATGATTCAGTCTGACTACATCACTGGAAATATGTCTGGACATTCACAGTCTACCTTTACAACTGCTGTAGAAGAGAACTGCTGCATAAGAGAGTTTAGCTAATTAACAATCAAAAAGTTGAGCTATATTACATGTCTATAATAATAACTCCCATAATACAGGCTCTGTAAAAAACCGTTAAAGCTGTATGGAAGTTGAAAAATAGGATAATTATATTTGCCGGTTGTTGGATTCGGATGACAAATTCTCAAAAGCAAAGAAAACTTAATTCTAGCATCGTCTCTCAATGACTATTTGATTCATGTAGATTTATTCTTTTAGTGATAAGGCCTACCGTTGAATGAAATGTAGGGGAAACCAGGCATTAGGCTACGCTGGACATCGGGATATGCTGATTTCCACCAGACCTATATCTCTTCTGATATGGATCTGAACCATAGTGTTTGTATACCATATTGTTTGTATAGAAACTTTTTGGCGAAATGAATTCATCCGGTTTTGCCTACTGAGCTAGGGGGTTGAAAGTTACCACACTATACTCTTGGGACAAGCTCTACAACAAAATGTAAAAAAATCAAGAGGGCCGCTTTGTTGAAGTCTTAGTAACGTCATCTTCAAAACTGGCATTTTTGGTCCATTTTCGGTCAGATTTTTCGAGTTTTTCATTTATGTGTTTTATTTGATAAATTGGTAAATAATAGTCCGATGTGAAATAAATTAGATTTCCTTACAGCAGGAATTTTGTAGAAAAATGACGAAACCGCACTTTTCTGGTACCCCACATGCCCGCCATATTGAATTTACCCATGATCCTCTACTCGGGTGGTTTTGAAAATAGGCTCAAAATGACCCCAATACGATAAACTGAAAAGTCGCGGATGGTTAGCTTTCATGTTTTGTGTCGTCATGGAGATAGGGGAGAAAGTTCGGAGGGGGTACATGATGTCCCCCAGGCAAGGTAGGATTGAATGGATCGTATGCGATGGCTGCCGTCTCACCAGCTGATCCTGTTCAGTATCGGCTTCTGCTATGGTAAATTAGATTCTTTATATGTTGAGCGATGTGGTTGTATAGGAGGAGTGTCCGCTAGATCATGTGCAGACTGAAAATTTCAATCAACGTCACATAAATTGTTGCAGAAACCTGTCAATCAGGGATATGCCATCAAATTCCCCCATGCAAAGTTTCTCATATTTTTGTGAAATAATATCGTACACTAATAGCAAAATACGATCGCAGCTTCCAACATCCGGGGCTATAGGCCGTTTGCATATCATGTGTTTACATGTCTATGGTGTTCAAATGAACAGTCACAACCAAGCGTAACTGCGATATATACTCTTGAAACGACCTGGAAATTCATTTAGATAAAGATTCATGGTCATTGACTGGGATTATATTTACATCACCATGTCTTGCTGATATCATTGAAAACTGCTGACCGGTTTTCACTTGTGGGAAACCATCTTTTGTTGTTTTTATTTTGTTATTTTTACTTCATGAACATTTGGAATTGGTGCTAACTGTCGTACAATATAGTTATTTCGATTATTGATGCGGAAATCCTTTTTATGGACGACGGCTGAACACTGAATGTCGGATCTGACGCTAGCTTTCAACATTCAATATATTTTTTTCAGCTTTTTAGCAGTGTATCTGTGTATTATTTCTAGCTCGATGACGAACGCGGATATTTTTATGAACGACGGCTTACTACAGTACTGTGTGTAGCATATTTGACACCTGCATTTCATCCCCACTCTCAACCAGGTCCTTATCATCCCCACTCTCATCCATGTCCTTCATCCCCACTATCGTCCATGTCCTTCATTCCCACTCTCATCCATTACAACGCGTATAAGGGAAGTGGGAAGAGGTGCCGACATACTGACAGAGCCGCATGACCTCACAGTATAGTCTTCTGGTTAAGTTATTCTAAAAGCACATACGAAGAATCTAACGATTCGTGATATGTGTTGTATCTCAGGTACGCTTTTATTGTGCCTGTTCATGTGGCATGATGACATGACCACACAACCCCTAGCACCGGCATAAGCGGTATTAGATACAAATATAGAGAGCTATGATAACGAGAGATCCTGATTTGACGACTGATTTGTAATTTTGTTTGCAGAATTTCGAATTTGAACGAAAAAGATCGAAAAAGGGACACTGTGTGGACATCTAAATTCCACAACTGGAAAACACCAAGATATTATCTGTCTAAGTTTCAGGAGTTTCAAGATTTCTAGAAACTGTACTTTATGTAGCACAAGCGAAATGAGCAAAGTTAGTCTGAAAATGAATGTCCGGAGGATCCTTCGTCTTCGTTTTGTAGTATTTTTTTTGCGCGTGTCATCATTGGGTACTGGAAGCGAAGACAAATCGCTTTGACACTTTGGCATGAGCTACATTGTATGAAACATACTTAAGATTTTATAATTAGGAACGAATGCTAATTCTGTTCTGTTTACTGGGCTAGTTTGAGATATCTCTTTTAAGATACCATGCTCGAAAATAATAAGGTGGTAAAAACGTAATACTGAAGGGATCCGGTCTGTCTAGTGTCTGAATCCTGATTAGCTCCCTTGGATCGAAACACGCAGTAGTCTACAGTTGTCGAGTTGTGACGTTGTGTCACAGGAGTGATATCCCATCGTGTAGCCGGCCTGTCGGCAAGCGAAACAGTAGGCCAGTTCACTTGCGACGGCATGTAGTAAAGTAAACCGATTTGAAATTTGAAGAAATACATTTTAATTCGGAATCATTTGAACTTCTTGATATAGAAACTAAAGTTATGGATATTATCTATAGTAAATATACAGAATATGCCCCACCGTTTGATCCACCGACTCTTGTGATGCAACGTGACAACTCGCGAATATCATATTAATTTGAAGCGTAGCTTGGATTTTCGAATCGGACCAAAAAAGGTATCTAGCACAACTAGGCCCCATGTAGGACTTGTGTACCAAATTGGAGAAAGATCCATGAAGTACTTGCTGAGAAATTACGATAACAAAGTTTCATGGAGAAGTCTATGATGGCCACCTGGTGGCCATATTGGATTTTCGACTCGGACCAGAAAATGTATCTTGCACAACTAGACCTCAAGGGGAACCTGTGTACCAAATTTGAGAAAGATCCATGCATAGTTCCTGAGAAATCGCAATAACAATGTTTCATGGGGAAATCCAATACGGCCGCCTTGTGGACAAAATGGATTTTCGAATCGGACCAGAAAAGCCATCTTGCACAACTGGACTACGAGAGGAACCTGTGTACCAAACTTGAGAAAGATCCATGCAGTAGTTTATGAGAAATCACGATAACAAAGTTTCATGGGGAAATCTAAGATGGCCGTCTGGTGGCCATATTGGATTTTCGAATCGGACAGAAAAGGATATCTTGCACAACTAGACCCCAAGGGGAACCTGTGTACCAAATTTGCGAAAGACCCATGCAGTACTTCCCGCGAAATCACGATAACAAAGTTTCATGGGGAAATCCAAGATGGCTGCCTGGTGGCCATATTGGATTTTCGAAAAGGGCCAGAAAACGTCGTCAGATGAAAATGACGGCATTTAACACAATAGACTAGTCTGTAAAGCCCGATGTCGACCCAGCATAAACTTCCCACAATATATCAAAGACCAAAAGGTCTGTACAGGGGGCGGGCCTCGGGGACGAAACGTCCACCAGCAGAATCTCGCCATATACAGGAAAAAATTACAACGCATAATAGGGATCTGGAAAGAGGTGCCAACATACTGACAGAGCCACATGACCTCACAGTATAGTCTTCTGGTTAACTTATTATAAAGCATATACCAAGAATCTAACGATTCGTGATATGTGTTGTATCTCAGGTACGCTTTTATTGTACCTGTTCATGTGGCAACTTGGATGGCATGACCACACGGGCCCTAGCACCCGCATAAGCTGTATTAAGGCCTGTTTCTCGCGACCACGACCGCGACCGCGACCGCGACCACGTCCGCGACCACTGCTACTTTCCGCGCGAATCATCGTTCGTACTGAAAGCGGCGATACGCGCGGAAATGCGCAGTTGAAACTGGCGCATTTACGATTTGACCATGTCCGGGCACACATTATCAGACAGCGACGACAACAAGTTGGCGTTGTAATGTTTTCTTAAGAGAAGGAAACGAAGAAAACATAGACGTGCATCAGTACACGAAATCGTCCAGAGACGTAGTATGTATGATGAATATCATCACATAGTGCAGGAACTGTATTTCCACCCAGACAAGTTTGCTCAGTATTTTAGGATGACAGAAGGCCAATACGACTACGTCCTCCGACTGATAGAATAGGACATTCGGAAAGAGGACACAAACTTGCGGAAGGCAATCAGTTCAAGAGAAAGACTTGCCATCTGCTTGAGGTAAGTATTGTGTTCCTGTGGTACTTTGCTAAAGGAAAAGGTCAAACAATATGAATCAGGTTGTATTCCTTTGTTATTTATCTTGGCAAATAAACCCATCACTACAGTGTAGTATAATGTATGCTCGCAAAGCCTGACGACGAGTCCAAAGAGGCTCTATCAGAAGGTTCAGCCACTCCTGTTGCGAACATTGCTGTTTGTTGGCGGAACATATCTGAACTTGACCCGAATTGATAGGACGAGCAAGTTTGGGGAAATAGTGGCCGAGTCATTGCTGACGGATACAGGCATGCCATTTCTGCCTGGTGTACGATCTCATGAATTTGGAACTTCACTTCAGCCCGCTTACGAGCTGGCAAGTTCCTGATTGTGCCAGCCATTGACTGTAGGAAAAAATCCACGTCATCTGGTTTTTCAACTACCTTGGCCGGTAGAGAGGTCTTTTTCTTACTCGCATATGGTTTGGTCCACCTCGTCTTGAGCACGTTTTCCTTTACGTTTTGAGTCTTTCTTAGATGTGCTGCATGATGAGACAAATGTTCCTTCAGCAGCTTCTTCAGGGGTTTCCGGCCTACTCATGTCTAGGTTGAAGTCAGTCACACTAAGTTCATCCTCGTTTTCTGCTACCTGAGATTGGACATTGTCATCATCGTCTTCATCCAAATTGGTCGTTGTTCTGAAATGGGAAATAACAATTATGAATCATTTGTTAATTTACACAAAACATATTCTGGATCAACTATTTGAAATTGTGAAATGAATCATGAAGGTTATCATTTAGGTTTTGGACATACGATATACATGTAATTAGACGTGAACAAGCTTCTTCGTGTACTCACGGTCGATCGGCAAGGAAGGGGGTGAGGAAAGCCAGCACCTTGGCACACGTGTACTCCTCGATAGTTTTGGCGCCGTCACCACTCTTTGTTTTGACTTTTCGGCGATATTTGGACAGCCCATCCCGCACATTTTTCCACCGATTCTCCACTTCTTGTACTGGAAAAGGGAATAAATACTTGTGTTTAATACAAGACCATAAGCTTCAGTTATCGCATAGGGATTACTACAGTATCATACATAATTCGTGAGGTTTGCGAGGCAATTTCGACACGTCTACAACCATATCATCTTCCTGCACCAGCGAAAGCACAATGGCTCGAAATATCCCAAGGATATTTCATTCGATGGAACTTTCCAAACTGCGTGGGCGCTTTAGATGGGAAGCACGTACTCATCCAAGCTCCACCAAGCTCGGGATCGCAGTTCTTCAATTACAAGAAACGTTCTCGATTGTTTTACTAGCGCTAGAGGATTACAAGTATTGCTTCACTATAGTTGGCATTGGATCATATGGTTCCAATAACGACGCTGGCATCTTCAGAAGAAGTGCACTAATGCGGAAGATGGAGAATGGTACACTACAGATTCCAGATGACAAGCCCTTGCCGAACGCCGAAGATAGAGGACACTTTCCATTCGTAATTGTAGGAGATGAGACATTCCCTCTCATGAGAAATCTCATGCGTCCATACCCTGGTACTGGTATAGATGATGCTAAACGTGTCTTTAATTACAGACTGTCTAGAGCTCGCAGAATATCAAAGAATGCCTTTGGCATACTAGTAAACAGGTGGAGAGTGTATCACAGAAAGATACCTCTTTCACCTGAAAACGTGGAATCAGTGGTCAAAGCTACAATCGTCCTACACAATATGCTACAAACTGAAAGTACAACTGATAGGCCTAATGCGAATATGCCTGATGATGACCGCAATATCCCACACGAGGACATCCACGACGGTATTTTGAAATATATCCGAGGAGGAGGACATCGCCCCCGAAACGACGTTATAGACATCCGAGATTCCCTGAAAGATTTCTTTGTCTCACCTGCAGGAGCAGTTGCATGGCAGAACAATGCATGCTTTGGTACAGCTATTTAGGCCTCCTATAACGTGTGGACATTGCGCAATACACAGGCATAGACAGCGAGACAGAGAGATAAATCATATTACTGTACAACGTGTCTTTTCCAGTCATCGCGGGCATTGGCCTTACTCGGCCATCATTGAATATCGACATTCATGGCAATCAACATTGAAAGACATAGGCCTATACCTACATTGTTTATTTTCTATCATGGGTAAGTCATACAGTATACTGACTAGTCAAGCCACTTGATTCTGCTATTTGTTTCCATATTACTTTCTTCTTTTCAGCATCTTTGAAATCCCTGCGACTTTTATCATAAAAAATAGCATGCTTCTCGATTTGCAGAATGAGCTCTTCTGTCTTCTCTCCTGCCATGACGAAGCCGTGACAATGAGTGACATGGCTGAGGCAGGTCATATGTATACCTTTTGACCTCGCACTCTGATTGGGTAATGCCAATCGTTCGCGCGAAATGTTCCTAAAAATTCGCTCTGGGGGCAATGCCCACGGATTTCCGCGTGAACTAAAATTCGGCCGCGTTCGCGTTCGCCGTTAGTATAAACGACTTCACTCAAATAACAGTACATCAATCAAATGCGATCGCCGCATTCGCGGTCGCGTTCGCGCTCAGTATAAACAGGCGTTTAGATACAAATCCAGAGAGCTATGATGGAAATGCTCTGACAACTCGTTATTGGTAATTGGTGAGCTGTGTCGCTGTGCAACTCGTACACTGGGATTGGTGAGCTGTATCGTCGTCAGATAAAAATGACGGCATTTAACACAAAAGACTAGTTTGTAAGGCCCGATGTCGACCCAGCCTCAACTTCCCACAATGCTATATTTTCCAGAGGTAATTGACAATATAACATGTCGATATATGTTACCGTTTTGATGCTATGAGCGGCATGATGGCAAGCAGCCAACTCTCTCTTGAAAGATCTGGATTTTAATGCCAGATGTGCAAATAAGGTATTTCGATTTTGAAGCAGAAATGTTTGAAATCCTGGTGTTCAAATGTCGATCCCATATTTGTATTCAAACAGGACAAAATAAAATCGTTGTCAATAAAAACTTTTCGCCTTATATATCGAGGTATCTTTTTCGCAAGGCGCCGCAAAAATTATATCACATATCTTATGTACCGTTCCATGATATTTTCAGTTAAACAAAAAACAAAACAAAACAACAACAACAAAACAAAATCATCTGACCAGGAGAACCATATATGGGTGGTGAGTTAATGCATCCTTCCATTTGGTCGTTTATATATTCATATTTGTTTTGTGAACAAATCTTGACAATGACTGAGGGTATTTAAAGGGTACGGACTCAATTACAATCATCAAAAAGTAAAACTAGAGCGTGTGGATTTCGAAAACCCCATCCTATTTCCTTTATGCAATTGGTATGTAATAGATCTGGGCTATGTTCCTCACATGTACATGCCGATATAATACATTGTCATCATTGGACATGCTCTTAGAATGGCAGATTAAACGGTCTGATTCGTATGTCGGTCGCCCTTGAAGGGTGTCGGCAACAATGATGATTGCTTGATTTATAGGTAGTGTATAAATGAATGATACCCATCTATCTCGAGTTTGCTCCAGTACCTTAATGGTGTGTGCCGTGTTCAAGTAGGGTATTGTCTGGTTTAGGTCTCTGTAATACATAAATGTTCTAGGCCGCCGTCTTGGGTTCGTCGTAGCAAAAGTAACAGCTCCAACAGGCTGTTCCATGAAGTGATCACGACCCACGAATTTGGAGATGGGTAGCACGGCGCTTACGATAAATCATAGTTTTGTCTAGAATTTTCCATCATATGGGACACAGTACATTACAGCTCAATGACAACTGAGTGAAAATCGGATGAAACATTATATAAAAAAAATGTTTTCTATCTATTATGTCTTTTCAGAGCGAGGAAAATCAAGGAGGAGCGTTATTCGCAAAAATTCACCATCGGGAAAATGAGAATATCCTCAGAACCCCACATGTTTTTATTATTCGACTTTGGTATAGGGCCGATAAGCAGGGTATAAATTAAGGCCTGGTCATGGTGACCTGACTTTTGCATAGGTGGTAATCTGTTTGATAAAATAGGTTATCACAGGGACATGGAATTGAGTCGCGCGTAGCCAGCAGCAGCAGTTATGATTGCATCCACCATAACTGGTGCTGCTGCTGCGGGGGACGTGGCCTCTATGGTCAGTTTTTTGGTCGATGATATCCCATATCATTGATTGAAAGTATGATTTTGAAAATGGAGATCTGTCTGATGAGCCATACATCCCACAAGTCGATCGGCTCAATACTGAAAGTCCAAGCTGGCTGGCAGTTATCTTAGGTTACACAGGTAATTGAAAAGCAATCTCAACTGTCATCTCGCCAATGTCAAGGCACCCTTCAAGTTTGAGGTCGATTGGTTCAATAGTTTCCGACTTATTGGTCTGACACGGAATGTGTAAATGGGTGACGGTGGCCAATTTAGATTATTGCAGGTAACTGAAAAGCAATCCTAACTGCCGTCTCGCTGATGTCAATCCACTCTCCAAGTTTGAAGTCAAGTCAATCGGTTCGATCATTCTCGAGTTATTGTCCGGACAAGATCCAACTGCTTAAAATGCAACATAATCCAATATGCTGATTCATGACGGCCATATATGATTAGGCACATCCATAAAACACAATCTCAACCGTCCTCTCACCAATGTCAAGGTACTTTCCCAGTTTGAAGTAGATCAGTTGAATCGTACTCCAGTTATTTTCCGGACAACTTCAAACTGCTTAAAATCCAATATGGTTGATGGTGACCTTATTGGATTACGCACATTGCTGAAAAACAATCCAACGGTCCTCTCACCAATGTCCAGGCAAACCCCCATTTTGAAGTGGGCACTCTCGAGGTATGAAGAACAACGTTGGAATCGTTCTCTAGTTATTTTCCGATCAATATCCAACTTCTTAAAATCCAATATGGCTGACGGCGGCCATATTGGAATTCTCACACTGCTGAAAAACAATCCAACCGTCCTCTCACCAATGCCAAGGCAAACCCTCATTTTGAAGTCGATCGGTTAAGGATACGTAACCCCTTGTATACCTCTTGATAATTTGCCTTTGTAGCGATATATATATAACATATAACAACAACAACAATGTATATATTTCATGAAAGCCCATGTCCTGCTGAATTCACTTATGCAATTTGCATAACTGTTGCTACTACCGTGTTAAAAAACTATTCAAAATAATAAAAAAATGAAAACAATAGCCTACATTTTTAAATTGAAATTTCGTGAAAACTGTTTATTATATTTAATGGTATACCTTGATCAAAGACAACTAGAACTATAGTAAACGGCGTCTCAATTGTTCTTTTAATTTTTCAACTTTTAATGTAGAAAGTTATAAAATAACCAAATTTTGTCAATTCATTTTAGTTAAAATGCTACAAAAATAGAACTAAGCAGAAATTAAACCGAAAGTGAGATGTCATTTACTAGTTGTCGTTTATCAAGGTATACCATCAAATTTGAAGTATGTTTTCACGAAATTTCAATTGAAAAATAGAGGCTATTGCTTTCATTTCATTTTTTGTTTAATTTGGAATATTTTCTACACGTTATGAGCAACAGTTATGTAAATTACGTAAGTAATTTCCAGGGAATACGCTTTCATAAAATATATACATTATTATTGTTATGTGGAATATTTATTGCTACAGAAGCCAACTTATCAAGGGATGTACAAAACTGCCTCAAGGGGGTTATGTACCCTTAAATCGCTCTCGAATTATTGTCTGAACAAGGGAATCCTACGGAATCACGGAATTACGGACATCAGTGCTTCTAAGTCGCCCACTAAGTAGCAAAAATGTACTTTTTTGTGAATGGGCACCAAATCGCCCCTATAGATGACACTTTTCCACTCCTGGTGAAGAAAGGTTTCTGAGGTCTACACAGTGCAGGACAATTTTAACCCTACCAGGCCTAGGGGAGGGAGGGGAGTCAAAATGCTTCCCCCCTACCAAACTGTCTGCGCTATCTCCGGAACGACAAACAATTGAGAGCTGACGCTCTGGTGTATCATATGGGGCATCATTTTGAGCCTATTTGCATAACACCCCGAGGAGAGGATCATGGGTAAATTCAAGATGGTGGCCACATTGGGTACCAGAAAAGTGATGTTTTCGTCATTTTTCTTCAAATTTTCTGGTTTTCCGCGATGAAAAGTGGACAAAAACTATTTTATTTTACGTCACATTAATATTTACTAAATTATCATACACATTTGCGGAGAAATTGTATAAATAAGAAATGCGAAAAATCTGACCGAAGAAATCAACCTAAACTGCAGTTTTGGAAAATGACGTCACTGTGACTTCATCAAAGCGGCTATATTGGATTTCATTTTACATTTTCTGGTAGAGCTTGACCCAAGGGTATAGCGTGGTAAGTTTCAACACCCTAGCTCAAGAAATATAATTAGGGGGGGGGGGCATTTCGCCCTCCCCCCCCAGGCCTGGACAGGTCCCAAAAAACCCAGGCCAGATAGGGTTAATAGCCCTTCCTTCCGAAGGATGGGGGAAAAAATGAAACTCACATAACTGACAGAACACCTGTGAGTTCATCCAAATGGCACAGCCTGCTAAAAAGCTATTCTCCAAATCTGTCTGGCTCATACTACTGAAACGGCACGGATTTGAACCCCGCTGGTGCGTGTGTGAAAGTTTGTCAGTTACTTGCCGACTGACTGTGATTCTCTCCGTGTATTCCCGCTTCCCCCACCACTAAAACTGCTTGTCAACATATGAGTGGAATAACCTTGATTTTGACATTAAACCAAACTCCGCACCGGTCATTCGGGCCTATTTACACACCACTCCGAGCAGCGTTACTTCAGTTTATTCGCCATTTGCCCATAAACGTCTCTCCACACTTATTTTATTGCTCGTCAGATAATTTTTCGCTAGTTAAACACGTAGATTATGCGGAGAAAACTAAAAGATAAGATTGAAAAATGGACCCAACATTGCAGTTTTCGATCATGATGTCATTGTGTCGTCACCAGTGCGACCCACTTGAATGTTTGTTTTCCATTTTCTGGTAGCACTTGATCCCAAGATATACTTAGTTTTCCTTCCCAGGCCTAAGAATTGATGAGTAAGACAGATAAATGGTCATCCCCAGGCCTGCACAGGCCTCAAATCGCCCAGGTACTTTAGGGTCAATAAGATATAAAATTACGGGGTGTTATCTCTTAATATTCTATCGTTTCAGAGATAGTGTAGAAATTTTGGTAACGGGTCCTCTTCGTACACGTTTGGTTGGGTTTCATATGTGAGCGATTCTAGCCTGCGCTAGGAATGAATCGTCATTGTCTATGACGATAAGAACGTAATTGTATACAGGGCTTGATTGAAATTTCGCATCTGAACAATGGAAAGTGCTTGCCATGAACCATTGGTCATAGTAGTGCGTCAGTTCGGTTAAAGTTGTCAAGTTACCAACGATGGACTGAAGTATTATTCCAATGAACAGGATAGAAAGAGAGAACGTATTGAGCTTATCAAAATATTGACTATCAGCTGGCGTAAAAAGCTCTCATTCGATCTTGTTTTGCAGCAACTGTTAAAATTCCCGTTTAGAACAAATAACGTAGATCAGGTCCAGTTCAAAACATGTCTGATTCATGACCGCTGGAGGGAAAGACAATCCAAGTGTTGACTCTATCCAAATAACTCAATATTAAAAAAAATAATAATAATAGTAGTCCATGACATCCCATCGGCCTATAGAACAAAGCAATTATTTACAGAGAACTGAGAAATGCTAAGGCCCGCTGATGTAATCGAAAAATCCATATGTTCATGAATATCCTAGAATTGATGTAATGTAACAGAAAGATAATAGATGACAAGTGAACACTTCACCGTTAAATTTGGGTAAGTAGAGAACACAGTCTGTGGTTATCTTGTAGCCTCTGAGGCAAGCTCAGATATCTGTGGATTAGTCGATACTATACTATATTGGAGCGATAAGCAAGAGGTGGGAAAAATTGACGACGTCTGGCGACTAAAAAGCAACCACATGACTCTACGGGAAAGCTTTCCTCGGCACCTCTCATTCAGACCCGAGAATACGGTGGATTCTCGGACATAGCCCTAGTATCTCAGCCGCGATTTTATTGCAGGTGTTCATGTGGAGGCTATGAAGCATCCACTCGTCCATAGTACCGGCTTAAGCGGAATTAGATACGCTAGCTCTTGAACTGTGACGACAGATCAGATCAAAAAACTATTTATATATTTTTGTCGCATGAAACTAGTTAGGACTACACCAGATATAACAAGGAATGCACGGCTGTATTGCTCATACAATTATCCAGACCCGTTTGTGGGATTATCAGGCGTGATGGACACTATTACACAGTAATGACATAATTTATGGCATCAAAAGAATGCATTAGCATTCGTTAACAGACAGGCACCGAAGGGGTACCAATTCTTCTGCACAATTTCCGAAGCGATCACTGATTGAAAGCAGGTTTTATATCATTTTATATTGGAGTCATTTTGACCCTATGTGCATAGACCTCCGAGGAAGAGATCATGGGTAAATTTAAGATGATGGCCATGCAAAGATTTCGCAATTCTTATCCATGAAAGATTTTTGAATGAAAGTGTTCCAAAAAAATATTCTACTTTACGATGCTGTTTTTTCCCAGGCCAGATAGGTTTGATGGCAACAATTTTAAATTTGCGACAAAAACTTGCGAAATAACAACCAGCATTGAACAGGAGAGATAGCAACCGTTTAATGGCATTAACGGCACAAATGTGACGATTGTGACATTACCAGGCGGGGAGCCCAGATGTAGAGAGATTGGGAGTCGGACGTGTTTTGACTTCGCTCCGAGAAATTTGTCTATTTCTGCGGATTTCAGATGATCTTAGCTCTGATTTTTGTGTAATATATTTTGTGAATACTTTTGGCAAATACCTGTGGTGAAAGTTTAGAATTATTTATCAGTTTTCTGCTGTTCAGGGCGTTTTTCTGACTTAATCAGTTTGAGGCCTGGTTTGAGAAGGCAGAGATCTGCCATTACTACCGTCTCGGTCTTTGTGACCGAGAGGGTCGGTGGGTTTTTTCTGTCTACCTCTTCTCTGTTTGTTCGCTGTCTGTAAATATTTCGTATTTTGTTGGTGTATATATATTTCCTTGTTGGCTTGATCAAGTTTGTAGTTTGTTCTTTTTTTCGTTCAGTTTGGCTTAGGTCGATTTGCACATATCTGCGTATATTGAGCTAGGCTAAATACATGTACATATTGAAAGTGTATACTGAAGGCTAGCCCTCAGAGTACAAGTTCGAGCGAGTCGTTTGTTCCTTTTGTTCCTCGGCATTACCCAGCAACGGCCAGGTTTAGGACTGGGCTATTGTTCGACCGAGACCTGAGGTTCAGAGAGAGTGTTTTGTTGTACTGCTTATATAGTTTTCACCTTCACCTTTAGAGTGAGGCTCCCTCTGGGGGGTAGGCAATGTTTACTCTGTGGGGAGGCACACTGCTGGGGTTTGTGCGTGTGACTATTTGTAGTTTGTAGTTGTCTTGAGATTCCCTAGTGGGACTTTTTTTTTTCACTATGGCCTTTAGAAAGTTTGATAGGTCACTGAGCCTAAAACTTCAAGGTCTAGAGAAAGCAAATGCGATTGATATATATCGCGCATTAAAAGACACTGTTGGATCAGGACGGTCAGTCCTTAAAGGTCTAGTACAGGTATCAAATACCCCGTGGAACGTCACACTAGCAAATGAAATTACCAAAACTCGCCTAGTGCTGGAAGGTATTCGCGTTGGAGATCAACGTGGCCATTTTGAGGAAATAGATCCAGGAAAATTGCTAGTAAAGATGAAAGGACCATGCGATTTCCCAGATTCTGCGATCAGAAGTGCTTTCGAGTTTTATGGTGATGTTCTCTCTGTACAAAAAGAGTTCTATTCTTTCGATAGAGAGTTTGAGACAGGAGTTCGAAGAATTTGGATGACGAAATTCAAACGACCTCTTCCTTCTTCCATTTTAGTTGGTATAACGGTCAAGTAAAAACATGTTATACTTGTGGTTCAGAAGATCACATGAACTCGAGGTGTCCTTTGAAAAATAAATGCCTGATTTGCCATCAGGAAGGACACCTTAAAAAACCCCGTCCAAAGGCCAAACAAGTTCCTGAAGATAACGCAGATAACGATAGAAAAGATGATTCCTCAGATTCTCGCCCTGTTCCGCCCGCAGAAGTTCGAGAAGGACTTTCCGCCGAGGCTCTCCAGCAGAAACAACAGCACTATAAAGATTTATGGAAGACTGTAGGCCGTGATGGCAAGCCCACCGAACGTCGTCAGAAGATAGTCTCCGCCTGGAACAATGAGAAAACCTCAAACCACTACGAGTGTCTCGATGACGCGATGGATGAAGGTTATTGTAATTCGGAAGATGAAGTTGTCAGTGATAGTGAGGTTTGCGATGATGTAGAAGTCAAATCAGGTGATCAGAAGTCAGGTGATCAGAAGTCGGTATCTGATCAGACTGAAAGTGTTGACATAGTATTAACTCTGGAAGTTGCATTGAAGGGTGACAACTTACCGGATACTGGTAGTGTTACGGGTCAGGATGCACCTGTGCAGTCTGTAGATTCCTTCAGTAATCCTATTCACTCCGGTGTAGATGTAAACTTTACACCAAACGAGGAAGTAATGAAGGAGTTCACAGAGAAAGAAAGTAGTTAACAGTCTTGTAGTAATAAAGCTACTTCGAATCAGATAAAGAAGAATAAAGAGAATACCATAGATATCGAATCCGGCAAAGAGCCTAAAATAGTCGATGTTACTCCCACTCCTACCAACGATTCAGCCATGCTTTCTGAGGAAGAGTATGTTGATTGAAATCGTCCGTCAAAAGGCGAGGCTTCCTTGAATCAAAGGTCGAAAGACTTGTTGGGACAAGAGAGAGAGAAAGAAATTGATAAGAAGGAAAGTAAAAGAAGACAAGAGAGAACAAATGAAAAATAAAAAGAACGGTCAAAAAGAATTACCCAAAATAAAACGTTAACATACGCTAAGTTAACATAATATTTCTTGGCTTGGACAGTTTTGTATATTATTTCTTTATACAGACTAAACATCATTCAGTGGAATTGCAGAGGAGTTTGGCCAAATTTGAGTGAATTCCGATTATTAACTCAAGATTATGAACCATCAGCTTTTTGTAAATTTCGCCAATACACACCTTATCATTCCTACGCTTTAGACGAAAATGGAAAAGCTACAGGCGGCTCTTCAATATTGGTTGAAATGGGTGTTTTACACAGTCCTGTTGATTTAGTGACAGATTTACAAGCTGTAGCAGTTCGTATTACCTTGATTTCTGTTTTCACATTATGCACAGTGTAAATACCTTCTTCTGGTAGTCTCCGGCTTAGTGAACTTCAAGATCTTTACGATCAGCTCCCGAAACCTTGTTTAATGATGGGTGATTTTAACGGTCGTAATATCCTCTGGGATAATGAAGACAATTGTAAAGGTAAAATTCTTGAAAATTTGATATCAAATAATTCTTTGTGTATTTTTAATGATGGTTCTTATACACATTTGTCCTCAGCTCATGGAACCTATTCAGCATTAGATATCTCACTTTGCGACCTGCCTATTCTTGAAGAATTTCCCTGGTCTGTTGACCTTTGTTCAAGTGATCACATTCCCACTATCCTAAAAGCTGTTCATTCAGCTGATGACCATCATTCCACTGGGTTTAATTTCAAGAAAGCAAACTGGCCCGAGTTTGAAAAGCTTTGTTCACAAAAACTACACGCAGTCTCCTTCTCTGATGCTCCAGATCCTATACAGTTATTCTCAGATATGCTGACAAAAATTGCCAACCAAACCATTCCCACATCTTCAGGAGTTGCACATATTAAGCAACCTTGGTTTAATGATGACTGCAAAGAAGCAAGGAAAAGTAGGAAGAAGGCTGAACGATATTTCCGCCGACATCCCAATCCTGAAATTTGAAAGATCTCAGAGTTACAAGAGCTAAAGCTCGTAGAACCATGAAACAGAATAAACGTGATTCTTGGAGAAATTATGTTTCTAAGATAAATAATCATACTCCTATAACAAAAGTTTGGAATATGATCCAAAGAATAAAAGGTAAAAGCTCCAAGTCCAGCGTTCATCATCTCAACGATGGAAATCAGGTGATTACTGACAGAGTAGAAATTGCAAATAAATAGGAGAAACAATTACCAAAAACTCTTCATCAGAAAATTATGTACCTAAATTTCAAAGTTTCCAAAAAAGAGAAGAGAAAAATGAAATTAAATTCACCTCCGGTAACCATGAAGGCTATAACGCTTCGTTTACGATTGAAGAACTTCATGCTTCTCTCACGAAAGCTCATGATTCTGCTGCAGGTCCTGATAATATTCATTATCAGCTTTTGAAACATCTACCGGAATCATCTCTAGAAATCCTATTACGCATATTCAATAGACTTTGGTATAGAGAAGAATTTCCTCCGTCACGGCACATTGCCATAGTACCAAAGCCTGGTCGCGACCATACAGACCCTGGTAATTATCGTCCGATTTCACTGACTAGCTGTGTCTGCAAAACAATGGAACGCATGATAAATGAACGCCTTGTTTGGTACCTGGAAACTGAAAAGAAACTTACTCATATTCAAGCTGGTTTCCGTAAAAATAGAAGTACCATTGATCATTTAGTCAGATTAGATTCGTATGTTAAGAATGCTTTCGACAAGAACGAACATGTGGTTTCTATCTTTTTTGATTTAGAAAAAGCCTACGATACTACATGGAAATACGGGATTCTTAAAGATCTTCAAAAGATGGGATTAAAAGGTCGTTTACCCGCTTTTATTTCCAACTTTTTGAATGATAGACAATTCCAAATTCGTTTGGGTACAACTATGTCTGATCATTTTGATCAAGACCAGGGTGTCCCACAGGGCAGTATTTTGTCTACTACTCTGTTTAGTATCAAGATCAACAGCTTGGCTGCAGTTCTGAATAAATCAATTGATGGCTCACTTTTTGTAGACGATTTCAATATATCGTGTAGTGGGAAAAGTATACACAATATTAAGAGAACATTACAACTTTGTCTAAACAGAATTCAGAAATGGTGTCTAGAAAATGGCTTCAAATTCTCCAGAGCTAAGACAAATTGTATACACTTTTGCAGAAAATATTTCCAACACAAAGATCCAGAACTTGAATTAGACGGAACTGAAATCAAAGTGGTAAAAGAGGTCAAATTTCTAGGCATATTGTTTGATCAACGACTAACATTCAAATCACATATAAATTGCTTAAAAGCCAAATGCACGAAAGCTCTAGATTTGTTGAAAGTAGTTGCCAGCTATAAGTGGGGGGGGGGGAGATCAGCAAACTCTCCTTCATTTATATCGATCACTTGTTCGTTCCAAACTCGATTATGGTTCTATTGTTTACAATGGTGCAAGCAAGTCAAACTTGGCAAAGCTAGATCCTATTCTCCATCAAGGACTAAGACTTTGCGTCGGTGCGTTCAGAACATCACCTAAAGAAAGCTTGTATGTCGAAGCGGATGAATTTCCTTTAGAACTTCGGAGAATTAAATTATCGCTGCAATATATCACAAAATTGCGTTCGAACCACTCAAATCCTGCATATAACTGTGTTTTCAACCCTCAGTACGCAGATTTCTATTCAAAAAAACCCTCGATTATTCCACCTCTTGGAATCCGTATGAAACCACACCTTGTAGCAGCTGGTATTCAAGTTAGTCAAATTTTACCTAACGAGCTCTTGCCAACTCCACCATGGCAGTTAGCCACGCCAGAAGTAGATATTTCACTGACTAAATATAAAAAGGCTGACACGAGCCAGCTCGTGTATACACAAGAATTTGGTCTACTGAGAGAGAAATACAGATCACATCAGGCTATTTATACAGATGGTTCTAAAGATGGTGAGAGAGTAGCATGTACTACTATCTTTAGTTCCAAAACTAAAACGTATCGTCTGCCAGGTAAAAGTTCCATTTTTACTGCAGAAGCAAAAGCTCTATTATCAGCTTTAGAAGGTATTGGATCCACTAGAAGGAAAAAATGTGTCATATTCCCAGATTCACTATCATGCCTTCAAGCAATTAAAAGTGGAAATTCAACTCATCCCACCATCTTGAAAATTCTACAATTATATGACACCAGATTTGATCAACAGATAGATATTGTGTTTTGTTGGGTGCCTAGTCACGTTGACATCAAAGGCAACACTGAAGCTGATAGATTGGCTAAGGCAGCTCTAGATGAAGAAGTTGATCCTGTTGGAATCGCATACAGCGATTTCAGACCATCTATCTGCGCTTATGTCAGAAAGCTGTTTCAAGCTTTATGGGATACTATGGATAATAACAAACTTCACGAGTTCAAAAAAACGGTTGGTTATACTCATCTGAACAGTCATAAGCGTTTCGACCAGGCCATGATTAGACGATGTAGGATCGATCACACACGATTAACTCACGAATATTTACTAAAACAGGAGCCGATTCCAAGGTGTATACCTTGTCATGAAGATCTCACGGTGAAACATATTCTCATAGACTGCATATATTTTAAGATTGTAAGAGATACTTTTTATCGAGCAGCTATGCTGGAAGATCTTTTTAGCAGAGTGAAAGAGGATTGTGTTTTAAATTATTTGAGAGAGATTGGTTTGTTGTACAAATTTTAATGTTTGGACCTGTTTTAACGCATTAGTTTACCGAGTTTTTGAATTGATTACTTAGAATTTTGTTTGGTCGTCGCTATATAGTTGAAATATTGCTGAATGCGACATTAAACCTTAATTCTCTCTCTCTCTCTCCATTACCAGGCGACATAGCAAAACAGATATTGAAACAATCGTGACAATAGTTTAATTGACGGTTGAAACATAGCCATCGATAACTAGTGCTCATATCTTTCCAACACAGGCGTCTGTTAATTTCATAATTGCCATGAAGATATTGGCCATACAACATATTCCTAAAAATAATGGTCTCTGACTTTCGATATCAAACGTCAATGTTTTCAACAGAAGTATATTGACTCAAATATGTGTCAACATTCGTCCAATACTTTTTGCTTTTGGCTACTTATTTATATCATGAAATGTTATATATTTCGTATGTGTCTCATTATATATATATGAGGATACTGTGATATTTCTGTGACAGAATAAAATATAGAAATAAAACAATAAAAAGGAAAGACTACATATAAAGTATGCCAAATCGTGAATTTACCCTTGTGATTTTCGTACAATTACACGTGAAGTAAAGGCCACTTCCTTTATTCTGTAACATTATATAATGATGATTGCGTCTTGAATGACTATATCTGATGCTGAACCCTCGCTTTCCTAACTACTGATTATTATTACAGTTATAATCGCAATCAATGGCTGATCATATGTATATCCTTTTGTTTCCATTGGATCACGGAAAAGTCCGCAAAGAGCCATAGAATTTGATTATCAGGTATCGCATAATCAGCGAACGTTTTACCCTCATTTGTAATAATTTCCCGGACACGATTCAATGAAATCTTGTTTTTAATGTCACACCTGGAACATTCCTGGATACGAAAAAAACAGCATACAATTTGTGATGGATTCGGCCTTTTTATTCACTAAAATGGCTGGACTGAATATCGATAACGATGTCGTAATTCCGCCATACCTTAAAACGGGATATCTGGGTGAATTAGTATCACTGCGTGTCAACGCTACAATTTCTCAAATAAGTAATAGTTACATAATGACAGGAGACACTGTATGCCAAATATTGGTAAGATATTGTGTACGAGGGGGCGAAGGGCGAAGTCTCCGAGAAAGCAATATCGCGCAATTGCTGAGTGTCCATTATGTAACTATTTTTATTCCCCTTTATCCGAGATCGAGTCTGGAACTCCGCCCATTTCGACCTAATCCGAGAAATGAGGTCAACCGTGGTGTATATCAAATACACCATGTGCGGTATTTGGCATACACCACGGCTGAGTTGCGTAGAAATGGTAGAAAGGTGAGATCAAATGGAATTCGATGAGTCATTGGATAAATTGTAAATATTACTCATTTTCCCTAAACTCAGGGTTCAGACCTATTCATTTTAACCCTATCTGACCTGGGCTTTTTGGGACCTGTCCAGGCCTGGGAGGGTGGGAGGCGAAATGGCCCCCCTAATTATTTTTCTTACTTCTTGAGCTAGGGGGTTGAAACTTGCCACACTATACCCGTGGGTCAAGCTGTGGGTCAGTCAGATTTTCCGAATTTTTTATTTATGCAATTTCTCCGCAAAAGCTGCATGATAAATTAGTAAATATTAATGTGATGTAAAATAAAATAGTTTTTACCCACTTTTCATCGCGGAAAAGCAGAAATTTTGAAGAAATATGACAAAAACATCATTTTGCTGGTACCACACGTGGCCGCCATCTTGAATTTACCCATGACACCATGATTGGGGGGTTATGCAAATAGGCTCAAAACGACCCCAATATGACAAACTATAAAGTCACGGAGTTTCATCTCTTCATAGCGCAGAGAGTTTGGTGGGGGGAGGGGCATTTTGCCCCCCCCCCCACTCAGGCCTAGTAGTGTTAATTAGTTGTCTATTTTGAAGCTTGTCAAAAATCAACAGTTAGCACTACCGAAATTATCTTTTTTTTTGCGGCGTGTAGAACAAGGGAGACGTCATAATTGCAAACATCTTCAGGGATATATTATAATAAAATAGCATTCCTACATTGTGAAACACGCTGCCAGAAAATACTGACTCGGGTGAGAATCGAACTTACTACTTAGGGGATAGGCCTCCCGTATCACAGGGCGACCGACTGAGCTACAGAGTCCAGTCGAGAACAGCTCACTAATTCAATCCATTTCACAAGTAGGCTTACGCGGCTTATTGCCATGATAACAAGTGAATTTTGGATATATTCGAAGATAGAATGTTTCGATTAATAAATGCAGTCATCCTCAAGGATCAAGGATAGAAAATACTGACTTGGGTGAGAATCGAACTGACGAGCTAGGGTCATTCCCTCATGTAAGAAGTCACGGGAGTGCTGGTACATGCAGTACATGGAGATGGCAGTCATGCAGTGGACTTCAGATCAATGTTACAATTATAGTATATTGTTGCTCATAATACACAAGGCAATCTCTCAGTCGATGACACCACGGAGCATACTCTTTCTCTTTTTCTCAGCGTAAAGTTCTGCTGGTCTCCAGTGATGGACCAATTCATTTTACTCACAGCGTAAATTCGTCAGACCCTTTCTCTTTTGCTCGGCGTAAATGCGTAACTTGGCTCTAGACCTCTCTTTTAGAGCGTAACTGCGTAATTTTAGGTGTACCATAGACATTTTTTTCTGACAGCGTAACTGCGTAACTTCATCCATGGACCATTTATTTTTGCTCTGCGTAACTTTATTAGACCCTTGCTGTTTTGCTCCTCACAAATACCATAACATGATTTGAGGCTTTCCCTTTTTGTTAGCGTAAGTGCGCAAGTCCAGGGATAAATCAATTCATCTTTTCTGACAGCGTAACTCCAGATATAGATCTCTCTTTATGACAGCGTAACTGCGTAACCTCATAGAAGGACCATTTCCTTTTTGCTCAGCGTAACTGCGTAACTTTGTCAGATCCTTTCTCTTTTGCTCGGCAGCGTAACTGCGTAATTTTAGGTGTACCATAGACATCTTTTTCTGACAGCGTAACTGCGTAAGTTCAGCTGTGAACCTCTTTGCATGCGGACAGCGTAACTGCGTAACTTCATCCATGGACCATTTATTTTTGCTCTGCGTAACTTTATTAGACCCTTTCTGTTTTGCTCCTCACAAATACCATAACATGATTTGAGGCTTTCCCTTTTTGTCAGCGTAAGTGCGCAAGTCCAGGGATAAATCAATTCATCTTTTCTGACAGCGTAACTCCAGATATAGATCTCTCTTTATGACAGCGTAACTGCGTAACCTCATAGAAGGACCATTTCCTTTTTGCTCAGCGTAACTGCGTAACTTTGTCAGACCCTTTCTCTTTTGCTCGGCGTAAATGCGTAACTTGGTTCTAGACCTCTCCTTGACTCGAGAGCGTAACTGCGTAATTTTAGGTGTACCATAGACATCTTTTTCTGACAGCGTAACTCCGCAAGTTCAGCTGTGAACATCTTTGCATGCGGACAGCGTAACTGCGTAACTCCATTCATGGACCAATTATTTTTGCTCTGCATAACTTTATTAGACCCTTTCTGTTTTGCTCCTCACAAATAGCATTAACTTGATTAGAGGTTTTCCCTTTTTGTCAGCGTAAGTGCGTAAGTCCAGGGATACATGTAAATCAATTCTTCTTTTCTGAAAGCGTAACTGCGTAAATCCAGATATAGATCTCTGTTTATGACAGCGTAACTGCGTAACCTCGTCGAAGGACCATTTCCTTTTTGCTCAGCGTTAACTGCGTAACTTTGTCAGACCCTTTCTGTTTTGCTCAGCGTAACTGCGTAATTTCGGATGTAGACCTCTCTTTTCCTGAGAGCGTAACTGCGTAACTTTAGGTGCACCGTAGACATCTGTTTCTGACAGCGTAACTGTGTAAATTCGGCGATGGATTATTTATTTCCTCAACGTAGCTGCGTAACTTCGTCAAACCCTTTCTCTTTTTCTCAGCGTGAAGTTCTGCGTATCTCCAGTGATGGACCAATCCATTTTACTCACAGCGTAACTGCGTAGCTTCGTCAGACCCTTTCTCTTTTGCTCGGCGTAAATGCGTAACTTGGCTCTAGACCTCTTTTTTCCTGAGAGCGTAACTGCATAACTTTAGGTGCACCGTAGACATCTGTTTCTGACAGCGTAACCGTGTAAATTCGGTGATGGATTATTTATTTCCTCAACGTAGCTGCGTAACTTCGTCAGATCCTTTCTCTTTTGCTCGGTGTAAATGCGTAACTTGGCTCTAGACCTCTCTTTTACTGAGAGCGTAACTGCGTAATTTTAGGTGTAAATGTGCCATAGACATCTTTTTCTGACAGCGTAACTGCGTAAGTTCAGCTGTGAACCTCTTTGCATGCGGACAGCGTAACTGCGTAACTCCATCCATGGACCATTTATTTTTGCTCTGCGTAACTTTATTAGACCCTTCCTGTTTTGCTCCTCACAAATAGCATAACATGATTAGAGGCTTTCCCTTTTTGTCAGCGTAAGTGCGTAAATCCAGGGATAAATCAATTCCTCGTTTTCTGACAGCGTAACTGCATAACTCCAGATATAGATCTCTCTTTATGACAGCGTAAGTGCGTACAACCTCGTCGAAGGACCATTTCCTTTTTGATCAGCGTTACTGTGTAACTTTGTCAGACCCTTTCTCTTTTGCTCAGCGTAACTGTGTAATTTCGGATCTGGACCTCTCTTTTACTGAGAGCGTAACTGCGTAACTTTAGGTGCACTGTAGACATCTGTTTCTGACAGCGTAACTGTGTAAATTCGGCGATGGATTATTTATTCCCTCAATGTACCTGCGTAACTTCGTCAAACCCTTTCTCTTTTTCTCAGCGATTTTGCATAACTCCAGTGATGGACCAATTCATTTTACTGACAGCGCAACTTCGTCAGACCCTTTCTTTTTTGCTCGGCGTAACTGCGTAACTTGGCTCTAGACCACTCTTTTACTGTGAGCGTAACTGCGTAATTTTAGGTGTACCGTAGACATCTTTTTCTGACAGCGTAACTGCATAAGTTCAGCTGTGAACCTCTTTGCATGCGGACAGCGTAACTTCATCCATGGACCATTGAATTTTGCTCTGCGTAACTTTATTAGACCCTTTCCGTTTTGCTCATCATAGTTCTGCCATTTCTCCAGATAATTATATTTCAAATTAGGTCAATCCAATATGGCTGCCAAAGCTTTTGACTAATCACCATCTTATCACTGTACTGCATATGTATGCAACATATGATGTAAGAGCATTTGGAGTTATCAGCACAGACGGTAAAGGGCTTAAATATACACGTGTGCATCATTTTTCAGCCTACATGTATATATGGAGAGGAAACCTTGGTCGACATCTTTAATTTATGAAAAATCTTTGATGATGTGTATCGCTGAGTGAGTGAGTTAGGGGTTTAACATAGCGTTCAACACCTTGGAGGCCATCTTTAATTTATGCAAAATCTTTAATGATGTATACATCTCTGACTGAGTTAGGGGTTTAACGTCGCGTTCAACACCATTTGGGTCATATAGCGACGATATACTATCTGCGATTAGGTTAGCTGGACATGTGTGACTATCCATGTACAGCCATCATGTAGAGGAAATTGAACTTCCCCTTGTGGCAACAGACATGGTACAAAACTCGTGCCTCACCCTATTGGGGGCCATTTAAGTGTTCTATATGAAAGTTGAATAACCAAATCAGTTCCTCTGAGTGGCAGGAAGGATGGGCAGCCATGTTTAAGTTATGCAAAATCATTTATGATCTCTATCTCTGATACTGTTGAGAAAGAATTATGATGTCATCTGGTTTGTGAATTAATAGTTCCTGCTCTTCTCTCCTGCATACTGCTCTTCAGTGCCGGAGGGAGAGTTGAGTATGCAACCCAGCAAGCCAAATATCAACCGCTTTACTAAAAGTTTCTTAATGTAGTTTTTTATCTTATTTCGGTACCTTGGCGGCCATCTTTAATTTATGCATTAATGATGTATTTCTCTGGTACCATTTAAGTGTTCTATACGGAACTTGGTATACAGCATCGATGTATCAAGAGACTTGTAATGAATAAATTACATGAGTTCCCCTGAGTGGTGGGAAGGATGGACAGCGATCTTGAACTTATGCAAAAGGTGTATTCCACGTAAAACTATACCACTTTCCGTCAAATTGTCCATCTCACCGGAAAATGACGTTTGTAACATTAAAAATGTAAAAAAACTGACTCTGTGTCTTGTACTGTGTTTGCTAAACACACAAATGTTGTGTAATGTATGCATATCTGAATATAAACAGTTTTACACTGCACATTTCTTATCTGCAGTATAATAGAGAGACAGAAATGTAAATGTTACTAAATGTCATTTGTTCTAATGTCATATGTCCGTCCAACTTTATTTATAATATTCACCACAAAACAAATGTCAATTAAATTATTTGATTAAAGATTTACAGTGGTACTAGCTTGACCTTATTGAGATATATGTACCATTGCCAGTGTATTAAATACCAATACATCAATACTATGAGCATTTCAAAAACGTTTCTAATGTAATTTCCGTCCAACTCCCTTGAAAGGACATTAGAACTTTTTTGAAAAGGCTCAATATTACAGCATGGGTGACGACATACACTGACAAAAGGTACAGATATATTAATATGCTTGGCCTAATTCCACTGAGCATATGCAAGTGCTTCTGTTATAAGAAATTTCTTGTACAGAAATGTTGATATAGAAATAAAACTAGAACACACTTAATTGAGTGTGCATCACACTTCATAAACGCATGCTGTATTACATCAGATTCCTGGGTAGTTACAAAACCAGTATCTGCATACCGGAATCTATACACCGGAATAAAGTGGCTACGGATCGTATAGATACTACATCTCTCCCCTTTTTCAGACTTTAAATGTCAAACTTCGAAACAGAATTATAAATAAGAATTATTCCAAACATTACATTAAACAGGAATTGTGTTTATCATACCACAACAATTTAAAATCCAAACTGCCTTGAATGTTCAAAATTGAAATAAAAGTTCATGATGGTATATCCAATGAAATCGTGTTGTCTTTTCAAATGTTCATGAATGTCATCTTACATAATCCATCAAGTTATCAGATTCTTCTAATGTTCAATAATAGCATAAACAAAGGAACTAATTCACCAGTTCAAATTAATGTTCACAAATGTGAAATACCTGGTTTTACAACATCGATTAATTTGCATAGAGATAATGTTCGCGACTGAATTACTTCGCACCATCACACCATCTGACTGTTCAAAATGCATGAAATGAAATCTCATACATATTTCAAATCAAACCGTTCACACTTAGAACATATGAAATCACAGTTCATCAATCAAAAATCTTGTGGGTCTTCTGTCGCGTTGTGGGTATCGTCGAGGAGGGTGATGTTCCATAGGTTGAGTCTGAGTTATTTCAATATCATCATCCTCATCTTCATTCACAACGAAACGACGAGCGGCACTGGATTTCAAACTTTTGAAATGCGAACAGTTTCGCGTGATCACATGATTCCCACATCTGGCCGTGACCATAGACCCTTTGACACGAACTACTATGTAGGGTCGTGGATTGAACAAGCTGGAAAACTTGTTCACCTTTTTTTGACGAACCAGTACATACTGTCCTATTGCTAGGCGTACTACTTTAGCGGATCGACGATGATCCCCATACGTCTTCATACGCTGTTTCGTCTTTCTATCGCGGTCACGCACAGTGGTATCAGCTGAACGCTGTGGTATTTCCGGTAATTTGGTTTGGATACAACGACCAAGAAGTAATTCCGATGGAGCACGTTGTGTGGTTGTGTGCGGCGTTGCTCTGTAATTTCGTAGGAAACCATGGAGATCTTGTTTCCAGTTCCTCTGTTCAATGATGGCTGCACGGATGGTTTTTCCAAGAGAGCTCATGAATTTCTCGGCTTCCCCGTTTGCCTGAGGCCATAGAGGGGTGACTTTCCTGTGTTTAAACCCAAGGTAGTGAGAAAAGTCAGCAAATTCCTTGCCATTAAACGGCGGTCCGTTATCTGTTTTGACGACCCTGGGTATTCCAAACATAGAAAAGATCTTATCCATGACTGGAATTATAGTGGTGGCTGAGGTGGATTTCACTATTTCCACAACTGGATATCTCGAATAGTCATCTATGACTACCAATAGATGGTCTCCGCTCGGAAAAGGTCCACAGAAATCGACCGATACTTCTGTCCACGGTGCTTCGGGCAATTCGGACATGCGCATTGGGGAAGGTTTTACCTTGTTTACGTTTGCCTGACACGGTATACATTCCGTAACCGCGTTTTCAGCCAGAGAGTCTATACCTGGAAACCAAACCTTCTCGCGAAGTAACTGTTTGGTTTTGCTGATTCCTTGGTGGCCTTCGTGGGCCAACTGCACAGCCTGCTGTTGTAGAGATTTAGGAATCACGATGCGGTGTCCACGTAAGACAACATCACTGTCTGTTACAGTAAGTTCATTTTGAACACTTCGGAATGAACGTAGAGCATTAAGGTCAGCATTGGTCTCGTTTCCACGATCATTGATTTGGTACCACTGGCCATCATGGATTGTTCTGATAACTGTCTGAAGAGTAGGATCTGCCTTTGTCGCCTCTGCTATTTCACTAAGCTTCATTGCCCTGGGGGTGGCATGATTAGCAATAAGATTCACAAACTCTTCAGCGGCTCTTGTTGATTTAGTCGGTTTTTCTGTTGTGGGTGGCCGTGGATGACGCGACATGTAATCCGCTGGATTGTCTTTGCCAGCCTTGTGGACTACCTTGAAGTCGTACTGCTGTAATCTCAAACCCCAGCGCTCGATTCTTGCCGGTGGCTTGGAGTAAGGATTGTTGAAAATCAACTCGAGCGGCTTGTGGTCTGTAACAAGAGTGAAGGATGCACCATACAGGTACAAATGAAAATGTTCACACGCCCAGACAATCGATAAAGATTCACGTTCCGTCTGTGAAAATTTCTGTTCTGTTGCGGTTAGAGACCGAGACGCATATGCAATGATGCGTGGAGGACTGTCCGCTTGTTTACGTTGAGCGAGGATAGCACCCAATCCAACTGGACTTGCGTCCACGATGACTTCTGTTTGCTCCTTTGGATCAAAATATGCCATGACAGGGGCATTAGCTAGGGCATCTTTCAAACTACTGAAAGCTTGTTGACAGGGTTCTGACCAGTTCCACTTGACATTTTTGTGGGTTAGTTCTCTCAAAGGTGCGGTGATTGTTGCGTAATCTGGGATGAATCTGGCTGAGAAGTTTACCATTCCCAGAAAACTCCGTACTGCTGATACATTTTCTGGGACGTCAAATTCCTCAATAGCAGCTACCTTTTGGGGATCTGGAGCTAGACCCCCTTCTGAGAAGATGTAACCATAGAATGCCAATGATGATTTGTTAAACTCACACTTCGGTGGGTTTAGTGTGAGTTTCATCTCCCGAAGTCGTTGGAAAACTCTTTCCAGCGTTGCATCATGGCCTTGCTGTGTCGCAGAGTAAATGATTATGTCATCGCTGATATTCTTTGTTCCTGGAATATCATGTAGAATTTGCTGTATAGCATTCTGAAACACTTCTGATGCCGAAGATGTACCAAAATTCAGTCTCCGATATCTCCGTAATCCAAGGTGAGTTGAGAAAACTGTGATGTGTCTCGAATCTGGATGTAATTCCAGCTGGTGGTAGCCACTGTTCAGGTCTAGCTTGGAGAAGACTTTCGCTCCATGCAGATCAGTAATAATATCATCTACTGTTGGGGTTATGTGTCTCTCACGTTGAATGGCCCTGTTTGGTGCCCGCATATCTACACACAGACGAATTTCATCAGGGTTTTTTGGCTTGGGTGTGGCTACTATCGGTGAGACCCATGGCGTTGGGCCGTCAACCTTCTCAATGATGTCCAAATCTTCTAATCTTTTCAGTTCTTTTTCCACTCTTTCACGTAAATGGAACGGAATACGTCGGTGGGGTTGGACAACGGGTTGAACAGTAGGATCAATGTGCAATTTGACTTGGATATCCTTCATTTTCCCTATACCCGTAAACAAATCCGAGTATTCTCTGATTAGTTGGTCACTCTTGGGCGGAATCAGAGGTTTTGGAATAAAGTTCAGAATTTGTATAAGTCCGAGGTCCTGTGCTGTTTGGTAGCTAATCAGAGATGTACTACTGGCTTCTGTGACATAGAATGTTGCCAAGACAGAATTCTGGGTAAATTCCACAGATGTGTCAAATTTTCCTTTCAGCGGTAATTCTGTTTTCGACGCGTATGGGAAAATTTTTGCACTTGTTGGTGTCAATGTCACTTTATCCTGGATTTTGGTGAACGATTGTGAACCGAGAATATTGACACTGGCTCCTGAATCAATCATTACATCAATGACAGATCCACAGATTTTCACTGGTGTTTGAGGTTGTTTATTGACAGAGTCATGGACGACGTACACATACTCTTCATCTGAGCTAGAGTCATCATACAGTAGTGGATCTTGGGAGCAAACCGTGTTTACTGTGGTAGATTGACTTTTCTTGTATGTTGATTTCCCTACAGTGTTTGGACGTTTACTGGATGTTAGTTGAGATTGATTGTTATTGGCTGTGGCGCCATCTTGTTTAGACCTACACCATTTTTCAAAATGATGAAGCTTACCACAAGCACGACACTGTACACCCCTGGCTGGACAGCGCTGAAATCCTCCATTGTGAGGAAATTTGCCTCCACAGTTAAAACACTTGTTATCCGCGTTACCGGAATTGGAATAATTTGATGACTGCCGGTTTGATTGCCACTGCCTTTGTGATTTTGTTCCTAGTGACAGTTTGTTTACCTGTTCATTCAACCGATCACTGTTAATGTTTGCTCCAGGTTTCTCTATACCAGCTGCCTGATGCTCAGATGTTTCTAAGGCACGACCTGTATCAAGGAGATTCTCCAAAGTGAGTTCCGTTTCCCGTAATGCACGACGGCGTAGACGGGCTGACACACAGCTCTGCACTATCTGGGATTTTATTTCCCTATCAGTGTCATGAAATTCACATGTTTTTGCTAGTTGGCGTAAACGCGTGTGATAACAGTCCAAAGTTTCATCCTGGTTCTGTTTTGCCTGGCGAAAGACATAGATCTCATATTCCAGATTTTTCGTTGGCGCAAAATATGCAGTTAATTTAGCCTTAGCCGTTTCGTAATCATCTGGATTACCAGTATTCTGGAGAGTATCGAAAATGTCCATGACATCATCACCAGCATAATGCAATAGCATAGCACGCATTTGTTTTTTGTCGTCAATGTCCATGGCGACTAGAAAGTTTTCTAATCTAGTTAACCATTTTTGCCATCTAGGTCCGAGAGAACTGGGCTCAGACGTGATGTCGAACTTGGGAAACGAGGGGAAAGCAAAAGCCATACTTCAAATAGTAAAACGTGTGCTGTTGTTGTTGTAACGACAGTCCAACTTGCAATGTTTTGCTCAAAATGTTTGTGAACTTGGGTTTATGGGACTTATTGTTCGTTCTTACGTGTTCCCTGAAGGTTCTTCGACATCCTCGTCGCCAAATTGTCGTAATGTTCATATAGAAATAAAACTAGAACACACTTAATTGAGAGTGCATCACACTTCATAAACGCATGCTGTATTACATCAGATTCCTGGGTAGTTACAAAACCAGTATCTGCATACCGGAATCTATACACCGGAATAAAGTGGCTACGGATCGTATAGATACTACAATTTCTTCAAATAGATTTTGACGGACAACTGACATTAGTAACACAAATGTTACTAATGTCATTTGTGTTTTGTTCCGCTAAACTAAAAACTGTACAAATAATTCATAGGGGCACTTGTTTATTTTCATCTTATGCAATTCATTGACACATTTTAGATAATAAGGTAGAGGGAACTTTGTTTGTTTATGATGTCTTCCAAGTTATTGGTGTTACTAATGTCATATTCCGTCAAGGACGGACAGAAATGGGAGTTAGTGGTACAGTTTTGCGTGGAATCCGCCAAAATCATTTATGATCTCTATCGCTGATACCGTTCAAGTGCTTAATGTAACATTTGGTATACCTCATTGATACATCAAGAGACATAGGGTGAATGACAGAAGTTGTTTCTCTGATTGGGCAGAAATCTTGGCAAGCATTTTTAATTTATGCAAAATAATTAATGATCTATATCTTTGGAAACGTTTAAGTGTTCATTTTGAAACTTGGTAAATATCATCGATGCATGAAGAGACAACGAATGACAGAACCAGTTTTCTCTGATTGTTCGAAAACACACTTGTTGACCATTTTGAATTTATTCAGAATCATTAAAGATCTATATCTGATAATCCCTGGTTACTGTTGATGCACTATCGACTGTAAGCTTATGCTGTGATTTACGATGAGCAGAAGAGAAATTATCTGAGAAAGTTACGCAGTTATGTGGAGATTAAGAGAAAGGATTCAGGGCTGAAGTTATGCAGTTACTCTAAGGCCATTGTCACATGATTGGATGACCAGCCCTCATCTACATTTTGAGGGCAAATAATTAAAATATATGAGGGATTTACATTCTCATGAGTAATATTTACTCATTTTCTTCAAATTTGTATACAACTTGTTTGCAATTTAATAATTAATAATAATTAATGTTTAGCATCTATCATGCGTATTTAAAAAATCAAGGTACCGTAATGCTAAACAACCAATCAAGTGACAATGGCCTAACATAAAAGGGATTTAGGGCTGGAGTTATGCACTTACGCCAAGAAGGGAGAGGATGGATTTATCCCTTAGACCCAGTTACACAGACAAATAAGGGAAATTCCCTGACGAAGTTACGCTGTCCCAGAGAGAGGTCCACAGCTGGAGGTACGCAATTACATTGACAAAATAGAAAACCAGTTACGCGGTCACAAACACAGGTCTACACCTGCAGTTACACAGCAAAAAGAGAGAAAGGGTCTGATGAAGTTACGCATTTACGCTGAGTAAAAAATAATGGTCCATCAGTGATACACACTTACGCCGTCACAGAGAGAGGTCTGCACCTGGAGTTACGCAGTTACGCTGTTAGAAGAAGAGCAGTTTCGCTGACAGAGAGAGATAGCCTCTAATGAAGTTATACGATCACAGAGAGGTCTATATCCCCAGTAATACGCTGTGGAAAGAAAAAGAGTCTGACGAAGTTACGCATTTACGAGGAGTAAAAAGAGATGGTTCACCACTGAAATTATGTGGTTACGCTGTCACAGAGAGAGACCTACACCTTAAGTTACGCAGTTACGCTGTCAGAAAAAGAGCAAGGATGTATCCCTGGACTTACGCAGTTACGCTGACAAAGAGAGAAATCCTCTAACGAAGCTACACTGTCACAGAGAGGCCTATACCTCAAGTTACGCAGTTACGCTGTAAAAGGAGAGAAAGGGTCTGATGAAGTTACGCATTTACGCTGAGTAAAAAATAATGGTCCATCAGTGAAATTACGCACTTACGCTATCACAGAGAGAGGTCTACACCTGGAGTTACGCTGTCAGAAAAAGAGCAAGGATTTATCCCTGGACTTACGCATCAGTTACGCTGACAAAGACAGAAAGCCTCTAACGAAGCTACACTGTCACAGAGAGGCCTATACCTCGAGTTACGCAGTTACGCTGCAAAAGGAGAGAAAGGGTCTGATGAAGTTACGCATTTACGCCGAGTAAAAAATAATGGTCCATCAGTGAAATTACGCACTTACGCTGTCACAGAGAGAGACCTACACCTGAAGTTACGCAGTTACGCTGTCAGAAAAAGAGCAAGGATTGATCCCTGGACTTACGCAGTTACGCTGACAAAGACAGAAAGCCTCTAACGAAGCTACACTGTCACAGAGAGGCCTATACCTCAAGTTACGCAGTTACACTGCAAAAGGAGGGAAAGGGTCTGATGAAGTTACGCCTTTACACTGAGTAAAAAATAATGGTCCATCAGTGAAATTACGCACTTACGCTGTCACAGAGAGAGGCCTATATACCTCAAGTTACGCAGTTACGCTGCAAAAGGAGAGAAAGGGTCTGATGAAGTTATGCATTTACGCTGAGTAAAAAATAATGGTCCATCAGTGAAATTACGCACTTACGCTGTCACAGAGAGAGGTCTACACCTGGAGTTACGCAGTTACGCTGTTAGAAGAGCAGTTTGGCTGACAAAGAGAGATAGACTCTAATGAAGTTAGACGATCACAGACAGGTCTATATCCACAGTTACGCTGTGGAAAGGGAGAAAGAGTCTGACGAAGTTACGCATTTACGCTGAGTAAAAAGAGATGGTTCATCACTGAAATTATGTGGTTACGCTGTCACAGAGAGAGAGCTACACCTGAAGTTACGCATTTACGTTGTCAGAAAAAGAGCAAGGATTTATCGCTGGACATGCTGGACATAAGCAGTTAGGCTAACAAAGAGAGAAAGCCTCTAACGAAGCTACACTGTCACAGAGAGGCCTATACCTCAAGTTACGCAGTTACACTGCAAAAGAAGAGAAAGGGTCGTGCGTATGGGGGCAAGAGTGATAATACAAGTTGCAGTACATCCTTTGTCAATTATAGTTTATTACCCCAAATCGATGCCAGAAATTTAGCGCTGGAGATAAAACAGTAAACCTGACAAAAAAATGATGGGATTCGGCGCTCTGTTGAGATCTACGTGCGGTGTACAGTACCTGTTGTTGTTGTTGTTGTACGTTATCTGTGAGAATCTACCTGTCTCTTGAGCAGATGATTTGTTTTGTCATGTACTTTGTGTTGAGATAATCTTTGCAGTGGATTACAGTACCCACCACTTTCTGCACCCATATTCAGGGTCCATATTTTTTCAAATCTTGGCCTAAGCTGTTTCCGAGCTCCAACCCCTTTCTGAGTCTGTCGAGGTAACCCACCTACGTGGTTGAGTCGGGAACCAGCTTGTGTATTGATTGAAAATCAGCGCCACCTTGGTCGTGTGTAGCATGTGAAGGGAACTAACTCCACCAAATCAAATATTAGTTCAAACTACCACCTAACCATCGCCCCACCACCCACCCACTCCCGAATGTCAGAACATGTAGCTATATAGCTTCTCTCGTGACTTCTTACATGAGGGATGAACCCGAGCTAGGGGATACCTTCCCACTGCTCTACCGACTGATCCACCGAGTCCAGTCGGGAACAGCTCGTAATTAAATCCATTCACGAGTACGCGGCTTATTACCACGATAACAAGTGAAATAATGATATATTCAAAGATAATTGCACTCATGAGAGTGGCCACAGAATTCATTAGTTGAGGTGGTGAACAGCAGCCATAACATATTAAATTATAGCTAGGTTTCATGTGAAATTTAAGATATGATTCTTCATAAATCATACAAAGCGCGTGCTATTTCTCTTATTCTAATTAACATGAATGACATTGGTGTCAATATTTACAATTTAACGAAGATAGTGTGTAGTTCTGAGCTGATTATATCAACTACACCACATGTTTTCTACTGCGTAATGTTTCGTATCACAAGCAAACTTCCCTGACTCACAACAAAAATATATGGTGAACCCCAAAGAAGAATGGCTGGCTCTAGATGGTGTACAGTGACCACATAAACCCACTGCTAGAGATGATGTACACTGATCATACAACCGGTTCAGGGTGATTATATTTCAATTACATAATAATATATCGCTGAAGATGAGTGCAATTATTAGTCGAAACGTTGCATCTTCGAATATGTGGCTGAAGTAGTGAAAAAAACAGTTTAAAGTCTTAATGTAACTGCCTAAGGATATGATTTACTCGTGCGTTAATTGACATTACACTGGTTGGATGATATTCTGAGATTTTGCATTAATTAAAAACTGTTTTCGTCAGGGAGATCGGTGAACCGCTCTGATGCGTTTATAAGTAACAAACCCACATCCTTGAACATACCTCTCCATGGCGTAGCAAAACGTACGGGTAGACGATTCAGTATACAGTGTTAATTTAATCAGAAAGAAAACAATTCTAACAGAATACTTCACTGTTCGTGTTTATCACGTGTCTACAATAGAGAAAACGCTCGCACAGCTTGTAAAATGGAGGGTAAACGGCATATCCGTGGCTTCGTTTTCTTCAGCATTCTAATCAAGATATGTATTTCAATGGACAAGGAACCTGTGGAGTCATCACCTGGCAAATTGATAAGTGGGCAAAGCCAGGTCACAGTGTCGCCTTCAACAGATGGTAAATTTGAACGCGACATATCCAACCTCGTCTCACAGGTAACAGCACAGCAACGAAAGATGGATCAACTGCAATCGTCATTAACAACGGAAGTTACAGAGAGACAGAAACTCGCGCTGTCACTTTCAGCTGAGGTTACAGAAAGAAAGAATCTCGAGCAGTCACTCCTAGTTGAGGTTGAGGCGAGAAAAAATCTGGAAATTTCGCTGAATAAGTTGGAGTCTGAACGGTTGAGAATGTCAAGTCTACAAAAGCGCAATGCTGACACAATAGGCAAACTTCAACTCAGGGTAACAAGCCTGGGGCAGTCGCTATTTGCAGGCACAAGAGGAACGAACAAATTGAAAGTGTCTCTGCAAAGGTTAGAATCATTGGTGCAGAAGCAATCGTCAAACAGTCTTGAACCAAAAGTTAGAAATTTGGGCATATCGATCAGTTCTCTGCAACTGTCAGTAAACACCTTACAAGATTCAGCTTTAATTGGGGCGGATAAAGCAAAAAAGCTGAACCAAAGGGTCGAAAATTTAGAACGTCTTGTACAGCAGACGACCAGTCCGACAGTCGTTCGTCCAAAAGGTAAGGAAGCTGATAATCATGATAATGTTTTGGCCTCAGTGTTAAGCATTTGTTCTCCAATGATACGTATGTATGTACCAAATAAACGCCCTTATGGAATATCACTATTCACAAATGACTACACTGATTCTACTGCTTAGCGCGGATTATTATTTTTTTCCAAACTGTGGCTCGATCGCAACTGAATTTCTTTAAAATGGAAATGACTTTTACGCCATTGCATCCTATAATATTGAATTAGATAGGCACTGTTTCCGGTGATCGATGGTGTAAATCGAGTACATATAGCGGCTCTTGTGGACGTTTCTGCGTCGCTGGGTGATTGCTTGGCATGATCCTGGCTGCATTGGGCAATATTCTAATGAGTACAATCAAATTATATTCAACCCTACCAAAAATAATGCCATAATAATTTGCGAAATTTGCGACATTATTTGCGATGACATATGTTCAGTATCAGAGAAACCCTGTCACGTGTAGGGTCATTCTGTATTCGTTGTATTTGTAGACTGTTGTCTTTTCACTGGAAACAAGCAATCAATCACACTCATCAGAATCATTCATCACCTTTTCATTCAACATCGCATCCGCATCAATATCACTTCGGTTAATTAACGGTATGCGCTGACTTTTCCGTACAATGTCATATGTATATCAAACTTGTAGTTATAGAATATTGCAGATTTGTAGGCTATTGAATCACTGAACACAGCAAATCTTTAAACTGTATTGTCCAACGATAGGACTAAAGATCAGAATTTCCACCTTGAAAATTGTAGGCAAAATCTTGGTAGACCTTGAGACGGCTACATTAGCATAGTTAATTGCCTTGCCCAAAATAATTAATATCAGCTTGAAAATAAACCTCTCAATCGTCCAAACCAAAGTTTAGAATGGTGCCTGTATTTTCTGGTGGATTTTGATTACTAGAGCGCCGAAATTCACGACCATGTAATTATAGCAGTTTTGCAGATAAAGGATAAATAACATACCAGAAGGATCTCAAACCATGCATAACTGCCATCCCATCATTCCCAGTTGCTGCAGGGAGTAGTTTAACAACATACAGAACCTTCACGCTTGACTGCCCAATGATAAATATATCAACATGAATTGGAGCGATACGCAAGAGGTGGGAAAAATTGACGACGTCTGGTGACTAAAAAGCAACCATATGACTCTACAGGAAAGTATTCGTCGACACCAAACATTCAGACCCGAGAATACGGTGGATTCTCGGACGTAGCCCTAGTATCTCAGCCATTCAGCTGTTCATGTGGAGACTATGAAGTATCCACACGGCCCCTAGCACCGGCTTAACGGAATTAGATACGCTAGTTCGAAAGCTGTGGTGACAGATCAGCTCAAACAACTAATGTGATGTTAATGGATGAACCTGATAAATGCAAGAAACATAGAAAAAATAACCTGTAATGTCCGACGTATATATATCAATATATATATCTCATATGGAATTTACATTCTTCTGCTTCTCCCAAGTTTCGTTATTAGTTCCCTAAGTTTTCAGCAAATGACCCATTTATTTCAAATTTCTTCAGGGTGGCTATGGGATCACGCAGATCCAAAATTGAGGTTAATTAAGGTGACTTTGTGACCCCAAAACACAGAGTCTGTCTACGCCAGTGTATTGTGGATGCGGCTCCATAGGTCAGATTTTTCTGAATTATTGAAACCACTATCCGTGCTATGACGCCAGATCCAGGATATAGATTTTGGATACCTCACGTTTATGGCAAACAATGAACCTGTTCATTTCGAAACATCACAGGTCAAGGACTCTGGGGACTAATATCAGAAAATCATTGAAAATCACTGTTTTGTCAGTGGATGCAGTAGTGAGAAGCGATGTATCAGGTACCAAGATTGAGGTCAAACGCTCAAGGTCATGAGCAACAACAACTCCCAACTAATGATAATTTAGCAACCATTCCTGTCCTGAAGCTTCATCTGAATGGTATTGTGGTCACTGTGAGTAAACCAAAAAATATAAATGTTCGAAAAGAGCTACTGGCGCCCAACTGGAGTCAAGCGTTTTTTGGTCGAAAGGTAGGAAAAATTCGCTAGAATATATGGCATTGAGCCGGGAACATGAAATCTGCATTTACAAACTATAACATATATGAGTCTATCTCTTACTCGATCAGCCAGTTTTGGTAAAGAGGTCAATGGAACGACAAAAAAGGAACAATGCAACTAACGCTCATTGATCGAAGTTGAGCAATTCTCTTGCAAAGTGACTGTGCATCTAAAAAATAATAAGAACGTGGAAAACAAAATTAGCGTGGACAAATAATTGGTCCTAGTAATTTGCATAGGTGAAATTAAAAAAAATCTTACCTAATAATCGTTCGAAAAATGCCTTTTGTGAAAATGACATCAATGTAACGTCATTATGGCGGCTATCTTGGATTGTTTGACATTTTCTACTGGAGCTTGACCAAAAGACATAGTGTGGTAAGTTTCAGTTCCAAATCCCCCAGGCCAGATAGGGTTAAAATCTCATTGTAACTGCCCAAGGATATTATTTTGCGTTAATTGATCTTGCGATTGGGGATGATATTCTGACATTAACGAAAAACTGTTTTCGTTAGAGAAGATCGGTGATCTGTAATTACATTATAATGGTTTATATGTAACAAACCCATACCCTTTAACATACTTTTCCAGTTTATCTCCAGGCATAGAAAAAAGTAAGAGCAGACGATTTGCTATACTCTGTTAATTTAATCAGAAAGAAAAGCATATTCTATCAGAATTCTTCACAGTTCGTGTTTAGTAGGGAAAGTAGCTTCGCTTTCTTCAACATTCTAATCAAGATATGTGTTTCAATGGACAGAGAACATCTGGCTTCATCATCACCGGGCAAGTTATTAAATGGGCAAAGCCAGGTCACAAGGTCAACTGCAATCGTCTTTAACAAACAAAGCTAGAGAGAGACAGAAACTCACGATGTCACTTACAGCTGAGAAGACAGAAATAGTCCGGCAGCCAGAGGGGTGAACCTTGCGCTAGAGGTCCCACAAAGGGTTTTAATGGTTTTGACGTCTATGTACCTTGCACATAACGAAACCGAAGGGTGCCCACCTGGCACCCTTGAACATTTTCATAAAACATCTTGTTTCCATGGCAAGCACAGAAAAAATAACTAATATTATTAGAATGGGAATAATTTGATCAACATCGGCATATTTTACTTATCCTTGAGTCTAGAGAGATTAAATCTTCCACACTGTATCTATGAGTCAAGATCTACCCGACAATGTAAAAACTTCCAAGATGGCCGTCCTGGTGACGTCACAGTGACGTGATTTTCCCCAAAACATGCATTTTTTGGCGAATTTGTGGCCAGATTTTTCGATTTTTTTTATTTATGCAATTTCACCGCATTAACTGACGAATAAATTAGAAAATAAGTATATGATATGAAATAAAATACTTTTGGCCACTTTTACCTCACAAAATAAAAAAATCTAGTAGAAAAAGTGGCCAAGATAACATTTTTGGTAAGCCCGTACGGACGCCATCTTGAATTTATCCATGAACGTTTACCTGAAACTTTTGCTAATATACTTGTACTGACCACAACGTGATATCAATTCTAATCTCAATGTTTCGTAGTTCCAGAACCACAGCAGGAAGATCGTTGAAGGAGGCGGGGTGAATTTCCCGTCCCAGTTATTCCGGAATCTCAGATACATATGGTATGTGAGACCCCTCGAGAAATTTGATTAAATATATTCCTGGAACTGCAAGTGATATACTGTTAGTCCCCGAGGCTCGCCCTCTGTACATGTCATTCGACACATATATGTAGCTTTAATGTTTTGGTGGGAAGTATAAGCCGTACGACGACAGTTTTTCAGGGCATTCTTGCATTTGCCAGGTATACCCCATGTTGTGGCGTTTACTCCATCAGACGTGCTCGATGTTCATTCATTAACATCAGATGAGTTGTTTGTGCTGATTTATTAAAACAGCTCCCGAGCTAGCGTATCTAGTTCCGCTTAAGCCGGTGCTAGGGGCCGGTTGGATACTTCGTGGTCTCCACTTGGACAGTCGCAATGAAACCGCGGCAGAGACACTAAGGCTGCGTCCGAGGATTCACTGAAATCTCGGGTCTGAATGTGTAGGGCCGAGAGTAGCTTTCATGTGGGGTCAAGTTTTCCCACCTCTTGCATATAGCTTCAATTTATTACCTGTACATTGTAGGTTTTTGCTGGTGTACTGTTAGTCCCCCAGGCCGGCCCCTGTACATGTCATTCGAGAAATATATGTAGGTTTATTGTTTTGGTGGGAATTTTAAGCCGTACGAAGTCGGGCATTGCAGGTTGGTTTTCTGGGTATTCTTGCATTTACCAGGTTTACCCCATATTGCGGCGTTTACTCCATCAGACGCTCTCGGTGCTCATCCATTAACATCAGACGAGTTGTTTCTTAGCTGATTTATCATCACAGCTCCATAGCTAGCGTATCTGATTCCGCTTGCCGGTGCTGGAGGTAGTTTGGATACTTCATGGTCTCCACATGAACCGGCGCAATAAAAGCGCGATTGAGATACTAGGGCTACGTCCGAGGGAAGCTTTCCTGTAAAGTAGTATGTTTGCTCTTTAGTCGCCAGACGTCGCCAATTTACCCACCTCTTGCATATCGCTCCAATAAACTTAACAAAATGACCATATGTTTAAGGAAATATCCTTTCAAATGAAGATGTGACCTTAAGTCCTATGTATGTAAAGGTAAATTTATCTACAGGGACTCTAATTCAATACTAGACAGAAATGGACCACACTTTGCTTAAAGCAGACAGAGGACTATTAATACCCGTACAAACATCTTTCAGGATTTATTATTTTATGAAAGACCCAAATACGAGTTGGAGCCGTGATTCGGTTGATTTCTTACTTTTCCGTGATTTAATACTTTTTATTTTATCCTTATTTATAGTAAATAGTCATTATAAACATATGTTTTGACCCGTGGCGTTTGAAAACAAAAGCAACATTGAATCACTGAAATTTCATTTCGCCATTCGATCGCTTGACATGTATGTTTATGTTGCCCTAAGCTATTGTCGCAAAGGTCAAACGACGCCGCAATTAATTAGAGTGAGTAGAAATTTAACTTATCTTTCAACATTTTTCAGTCATATCGCGACACATTATCCCCACACCCGATCAGCGCGCCCTTGATCTATCCGTTTCCTGTTGAACTACAACACATATAAGGGAAGTGGGAGGAGGTGCCGACATACTGACTGCGTCACATGACTTCACAGAATAGTCTTCTGGTTAACCTATTCTAAAGCACACACCAAGAATCTAACGATTCGTGGTATGTGTTGTATCTCAGGTACGCTTTTATTGTACCTGTTCATGTGGCAACTTGGATGATATGACCACACGGCCCCTAGCACCGGCATAAGCGGTATTAGATACAAATCTAGAGAGCTATGATGGAAATGCTCCGACAACTCGTATACTGGTAATTGGTGAGCTATTTCGCTGTGACACCAAGCGAGGAATATACAAGTTCCATTGTTTAAGTCTTGATATAACTCAGCCTTGGATCAAACCTGGCACCTGTCGCTTGCGAGGCGAGCGCTCTACCACAAGACCACCACAGAGAAGTTGGTTAGAACATGTGTTGAGTGAGGTTAGGACATTTTCGAAAAAAAGAGTTTGGCTGGTCATTATCCCAATATTATATAACCAAATTTTATAATTGAAATATATCCCTGAAAATGCCAAATGTGGCCCAGACCAGGAGGATGAAATAATTCCCGAACAAGATAAAGGTCTTCTGGATCTTCATTTTTTTAACACGATGTTAAGGTATATAAATCTTAGCAGAGCGACATGTACCAGAAACCGGGTTGCTATCTGGTGAATGGTTCCCATGGAAGGCCACACTCCCTGAACGTTTGCTAAAATATGTAGGGTACTAAAAGATGAAATGAAACGATATGGATAATGATGATAATAATTCGGGACCCTCATAGGCCTATCTTCTATTTGGTTTGGGATATTGTTTTGATTTTACCTGGATATAATTCGCTCTCAAGTAAGGCGCGTGATATATCTAGTAAGTATTAACTCTTTATCCTTGTATGAAAATGGAAGACATATTGGTGTTTCTTAATTGTCAGTCTGGCCCTTTCTTATGTCTGTCGCCCATAAAACTCATAAATGACTTTCGCCAGTAGAAGCATATGACTGAGATACGAAAACGCCATAAGCATCAGAAATTCGCGCTTGGTGATGTATTTGAAGGCAGTACCGTCAGAATATCATCGACCTGTGAGGTAATGCCGCTTCTTCACCATTGTATGTTATCGCTTATGGGTCACGTCCAATCGATCCAGACGGTTTCTCGATAAACGAGTAAAACCGATAAATATTTCGTCTCGAAGGGTCCCGGTTTATCTCTATCGATCGTTGTCCCGGTTTGCTCCCGGTTTTCTCTCGAACTAAAAGTCCATCTCGATCCTCCTCGAAATAAATCGATTTGCTTTCGAGATGCCTTCTGATGAATGTTGAACCATTCGGAAGACGTATGCTCGCTCTTTATGTACTTCTCTGTGGCAGCGAGACTAATCCCGGCGAGTACATATGCATTAAGCCATGGGTAATGAAGTACATTGGACATGATTCTTTTAACATTATTTTGTTATTCCGTCTGGAGACCTGTAGTCGCATACTTGCTCTCACAGCGCAATTTCGATGTATGGAAAGGTAAAAAAACATCCTCAATTGAATTACATAAGTTGGCTCATTATTATTCAGTGTAAATTATTTCTAACCTGTTTTAGAATTTGAATCACTTTATTAGATATTTCCAAGAAATGCGAATTGTAATAAATTCTACAAGTCTGGAATAAAATTCCATATGTTCTTCTGAAAGTATATCAGAATGGGAGGTTTTGCTTGATATTACTTATCCGATAGGATCTTGTCTTGAAAAATTATTGTACCACGTCTCTTCAAGGATTTCCCAGGTTTTCAGAAATACAGCAGCTTTTAAGACCACAGGAGCGGCTGGTAAAGCATTGGAAACCGGATAATATAAACATAAACGCACGATCGAAGTGTTTGAGCATTCCATATAAGCTTTTCACACTGACCACACGTGGTATTGTCGTAGTGAAATGTACATGAACGTTGATTTAATAACGCCTGATTGCACTCCGAACTGGGCGCTAATTACTTTCATTTCCCTCTCTCTCTTCGCTGTTGTTTCAAGCCGACGGTTTTCGCAGACCGACTGTGGTGTGAAGTATCAACACCTTTTGTTCCGATTGTCATTATTTCCGCTAACCTCTACTAGGCAAGCTTATATCAGAAATAAACTCTGTTGATATAATAGCCTTACTTGAATTATATTTCAAGACAGTAATTCTAAGTAAAGTGAAATCTGCAACGAAGAATACAAAATTATAAAACAAATCACACACCGAGGTTAAAACACCGGCCAAACACTTTATTTTTCGGCTGAAACGATCCATGTTTGCTTTAAAACAATTTTATGGAATAATAATTATAGCATGTTTTCATATTATTATTCAGATTGTATCCAGTTGATGATTCATTTATTCCGCGTTGGAGATTAGTCAGATATACAATCAGTGTGTGAGAAAATTATTCAATTTTATATTCTTAATTCATATAGATAAATGAAACGTTTTTTTTCAATTGGATTCAGATCACGGATATATCGATTAAACATATAATAACAGGAAATTCTATTTTAGGCTACGACATGCTTGTACGACGATCGATCCTAAAATATGGTACCCGCACAACACTCTCATCGTCTGAAAACTTAGAAACGACCAGTTTAAGCGCAACATAATACGGGCATATACAAAACGAGACCCCTTCGAGATTACCGATCAATTTCGTATCCATCTCGAAAACCAGGACGTTTCGATCGAGATAGAACCGGGAGCAAACCGTGAGACGTCGTCGGAGGTCCCGGTTCTGCCCTCCCGGTTTCAGCCGAGAAATTGGGGTCTTTGTCCTGTCAGCATCATTTTTAGCCTATTTGCAAACCATTCCGAGCAAGACATCATGAGTAAACCTGCGATGCCGACTGCATTTTGGGAGTTATCGGCTTTTCTGGCATAGAAGTTTCCAATAATTTTTCTACTTCTAAACCATATTTATTTTCTAATATAGTCCTCAGGTTATTTGTAGAATATTGCATTAATAAGAAATTGTAAAATCAGTCCAAAACATCTTATGGAATTTTCGGTCTTCAAGACGACAAGGGCTTGTGCACAATCTTAAGACGTTGTAACGCAAAGTTGTCTGTCGACTTAGGTGATGATCTCCATAAAACCTAGATAATAGATTCCAGTTCCGGCTCCGAGATTTCTCGAAGTCTTGATAGTCTCCTTAAATGAGACAGGGTACAACAAACACGGAGTCCATGTCTGCTGAATATTAAGCCGATTTATTATAAATCCATTCCACCTAACTTAGGAATGATAGGCGGTACTTGGCAGGCAGACCAACACAGCTTCAATAATATCAGACCATTTTGTAAATGTCTTTAAAAACTGGGAGATAGTACATCTATCATCGAGACGTGATGTTGAATTAGCCTGCCTGAAACGTACCGGTCATCCCTCTTTATACACTGCTATACATTACAGGGTCAAGTTAACTCTAAACTAAATTCTCAAACTTTCGATAAAGTTTAGACAAGCTGCTCAGCTATATGTCTCATTATCTAAACACGCACATCAAATTCAGGAGAACTCGGTACACTTCCAGTGTGGTTACACAATCATGCAATGTTAAATCATACAAATTGAAACTTACATAACTGTTTCTCACAAATAGCTGTGTTCGTGAATGTTCACAATAACTGACCTAAAGGGTCATGAAACAGAATTTCGGAAATAGTTCTGTCAAAACACAACACAATATATTTAAGGTTGCATGCATACAGATTATATAAAATTGGTAAATGAAAAGTCGAACTCCACGCAATTATATGGTGGCTAAGAAGTCTACCTTTACGTAAAAGTATGGTGGCTAAGAAATCACTATTTCACATATCTTCCATCAACGAAAGATGGATGACACGACCGGAAGGGAGTTCATTCATCCCAAAGTAGAAAAACAAAAAGCACAAGTGATCAAAACGATATCCAAAGTTCAAAGAATAGTCCGTTATCAATAGCTAAGTTTGTTATCCGCAATATCAGTCAAATATCGTAAGCAATTATTCAGTTACCATATTATTCAAATACCATAGTCCATGTTCATAGCGTAACGTCATAACACAAAATGTATGAATGAAAATATGCTGGTTATGTGATAGAAAGTGCCAGTCACACTACAAGTTTGTTCATGCCAAAACAAGTGCTTGAAAACATTTCAATCGCCGCAGTCGCGAAGTCAAAATAATATATCAAAACATTACACAAAATCAAAACAATTGTTGGAAAATCCTTACCTCAGCTTCAAATCCAATATAAGTTATCAAGACAGAAGAAATTACATGTAGAACAGCAATTAAATACAGGAAAATTTCAAAACAGGTAAACAAAAAATAAACAAAAGAAAAACACAATAAAAAGAGGGGAAGAAATGGTGCTAGAAACCGCGTGAGTGATCAATTCAACCGCAACCAATACACCAGAACTTGACCTCAAGTGAGAGTACGTTTCGTACACCAAAACGCATATCCACTGGCAAGAGTCATGAAATATAGAAAAACTAAAAAAAGCATTACAAAGGTGGATACAAGATGGAAAGACATAGTCACGTGGAGTAGTTTCTGAAGTACTGTCCAGTGGCAGGTCATGCATTACAATGTCATCGGGAGGAACAGGCCTACGTACAATGAAGGTCCGCAAACAAAATTGAGAACAACGGTTATACAGATTATAACGTGTACAAAAGATATACAAAAGCGCGACAAGAGTACTCAGCATAACTATGGTAAAAGAAATATATGTCAAAATGTCATTCACTGACACGTCAATTATCATATCGTCAAGGTCAGCTAACGGCTGTAAGGGAACATGTACTATCTTACTCAATGCCTGCCATGGACTGGCATTCAACCTGGCAATAATTCTGGTAACATTCAAGAATCTGAGAATAGCAATATTAGGCATTTGAACCCTATCTGCAAGAAATGAGAATTCTTTCGAATAGAGAGTAGCAGACTCTACTTTTCAGCCCACACCAGTAAAAACACTCTTATCGGAATGGAGCAGGTAAACACCATAAGTTAATAAAAGGACTTCAGCGGGCCGTGCGGCACAATACACGGACACATCTTCACCAAATGTTTGTAACACAAACTGATTAGTAGAGAGCTCAAACAACTTGCTCGAAGAATCATTAATTTGCAATAATCGCATCATGCAATTAGAACTATTCGTCAACACACTCATAATGCAGGGAGTATGTTCTTGTTGCATTTGCGCACTACCATAGCATACTCGAGGAGAACGACCCACACACCGGGTCGGAACAAAACACCATCCAGTCCCTGTGTCCAGTCCAATATGACCCGCCGCAACGACAACTTGCACATAATGTCCAGGCCCTTCTAGAGGCATAGCCCAGGACTGCAAACCATATTCAACGTCAGCGCCATCGTCAATTAATGAGAGAGTAGCCGCGTAGGAAAGCGTTTGTTTGTTCCAAACTGGACGCACCAATACATTGCGGTAATACCATTTGTATGGAAAAATGAGGCGAACAGCCACCGGCAGGAGCCGTCGCAACGCTCGAAGATGAGAGGGTGGAAACAAATCCTCCAAAGAAGCCACTTGGTGTCGGAAGTGCAATTGAACCTCCGCAAAAGATTGCAAGGTCAATTCTAACGCGTCAACGACATGTCCGAAACGTAGTAACAATATGAGTCGTTGCCGTTCAGTCCGAGATTCATTGTCATCAGCAACAAGAATATCAATGTATTGAGTAATATTAGCAACAGTAGCAGACAGTCTGTTTAGTTGATCACGATTGGCCCCTATTTCATCAAAGGCTTTGTTGACATGTGCGGCTAGTTCATTAGAATAGTGAACAATTGATTTCGTTCCTGCTCGTGCTGATTGAATTATTCGTTGCAGCTCATCGACCTCATGTTACGTGGTGACTTCATAGGCAAAGGAGGCCCCTTCGCCTACAAAATCCAGTAATCCTCTCTGTTGCCTGTCATCAGTATCAACGGAATAAACCACAGTAAGTTGCTGGATGGTTCGGCGAATATGCCTTCAGCGATAGAACCAACTAACTATATCATCAGAGTGAATTTCGTCCCCTCGTACAGATGCATTAATGGACGTCTCGAATTCCATGACACGTTGAAGGAATGTTGGAGGTATCGCTGGGGCTGTGATAGTAACTACCACAGACCAATCTGCTTTAACGAGAGATATTGGTCGACCGCGAAGAACAAGCACATCATCTGAAAGACTTGCTATACGCAGCTCTGCGTATGCTGTGCGAAATAGGATGATCAAAAAGATGCAGATACTGTCTCTATAATGATTGGAAGCGAAATTTGTACGTACGGCGTTTCTTATTATAATTAACACCGGGGATGGACGAACGTGGTTTGCGATCGCGCAGAAAATAACGGTGATTGGTTGGCAGACAGTCGTCTGTCAGATCCGATCCATCAGAATCGTTGTCTTCTATTTCTTAATTCATTTGCTCGGGATCCCCACTAGGATCATCCCCCATCTGGACATCCATTGGCTCTGCCGTATCTGGGGTGCCACCCACCTGACTTATGTCATCATGAAGAGCGTCGTTCTCATGATGAGCCACAGGCTGAGCGGAGCCGTCAGTCAGCGGTAGTGATCCTTGTGGAGGCGGTTCTACGGAGGGGGAAGGAGCCGGGTGACTGTCATGCCGTTCTTCGGCTTGAACCAGACTACGCTGAGTCCCAACAGCAGGATTGCGTATGGGCCGAGGATCCACCCCATCCCAAACGAGTTGGGGGTCAACGACGCGCAACTTACTGACATTCACCACTTTTCGCTGTCCCTGAACGCGAGTGAAGGATATGTGCAACTGGGCCATTTATCCGGGTTATCTCATACTGGGGGTCACAATGAAATGTAAGTTTAATCCGCTCTTCGGCTTTTACAACTACGGAATCACCTATATTGAACTAACCTGCTTTAGCGCGACTATTTATCTGAGCACGGTGATATCGTCGTGAGTTTTCCGTTGCCACCTTGGCACGTTGTAAGACATTACCTAATATTGTAAGTCTGTCATCTAAATCTTGAGATGCATCAACAGGAAGTGAAAGCGGAAGCCGTGCACGGCGGCCATAGGTCAGAAAGAACGAGATATGTACAGTATTACGGTACGCCATGAGTGCCGCTGGCATCTCAGACTCCCAACGTCTAGATATACGTCATACCGCTTATGCCGGTGCTAGGGGCCGTGTGGTCATATCATCCATGTTGCCACATGAACAGGTACAACAAAAGCGTACCTGATATACAACACATATCACGAATCGTTAGATTCTTGGTATGTGCTTTAGAATAGGTTTACCAGAAGACTATTCTGTGAAGTCATATGACGCAGTCAGTATGTCGGCACCTCTTCCCACTTCCTTATATGTGTTGTAATTTTTACCTGTATATGGCGAGATTCTGCTGGTGGACGTTTCGTCCCCGAGGCCCGCCCCCTGTACAGACCTTTTGGTCTTTGATATATGTTGGCAAATGCGCTCATGAGCCTGTTTCAATACACGCTGCCTGAAAGCTGAGGGTAAGACTGCTCTGGGATATTCTGCTTCCAATGGGGATGGACGTTTAGTAGAGTACAGTTCCCCATTATGTATTGCATAATCATCTGGGACATTCCTTAGAAAAATCCCTATACTCATTCTCCTGCTGTTGACATACTTCGGCTACGTCGATGTCATGTGCATCAAGAGGCACGTAAGGTAGTACCTCATCATCTGACTCTGGAATGACGTAATCACCAGTGTCAAATGTCGCCACTTCCGGAGGGCGTCGGAGGCATGAAAGCCTGTCTGCCCTGATGTTTTTGGCACCTTTATGTATTCTATTTTACATCCATACTCAGCAATAAGTACAGCCTATCTCTGGACTTTTGTGTTCTTGACCTCGCCTACAAAATAGACTCTTCGAGGGTTTGTGGTCTATGACTGGCCATTGCAACTGACCATCTTTCAATGTCGAGGATACATACTGAATAACCCTTTCTACACCATCGTCACCCTCCTGGACCAAAATAGCACCTACTGCGTAGCTAGACGCATCTGTGTATAGCTTGTATGGTCTTTGTAGATCAGGATAGGCTAGAACTATGTCGGAACACAATATACTTTTCAGTCTGTCAAAGGCTGTCGGTTGGTCAGGTCCCCAATAAAAACCTGCCTTTTTCCGTGTCAATGTCAAGAGTGAACCTACTATAGAGGCATACTGTGGTACACACGACCGATAATAACCAGTCATGCCGAGCAAGGATGTAACCTCACTCACTGAAGTTTGCGGTGACATACTACGTATAACTTCTATCTTTTGACTTTGTGGCGAAATACCATTGGCTGATATATGGTAGCCCAGAAGGTCAACTGAATCGGCCTCAAAGACACACTTTTGGCGCTTAAGCTGAAGGTTGTAGTCCTGAAGGCGTTTGAACCCAAGTTTCAGATGGTAGGCATGCTGTTGTGCATCTGTTGAGTAGATCACAATGTCGTCTACATGCACAAATACAAATTTGCCCACATAATCTCTGAAAACAACATTCATCGCCCTCTGCAAAACTGCCCCCGAATTACAGAACCCAAAAGGCATGACTGACCATTCCCACAGACCTTCTGAACAAATAAAGGCCATTTCATGCATATCTTTTTCAGCCATGGATATTTGCCAATAACCACTCTTGAGATCAAGAGTTGAGAAAAGGCTACTACCACTAAGAGAATCAAAAATATCAGAAATCAAAGGTAAAGGATAACTATCTTTACGTACAATGGAGTTCAGCCTACGATAGTTAATGCAAAATCTTATGTTACCGTCTTTCGTGGCTACTAGGGTGATTGGTGAAGCCCAGGGTGAGGTTGAAGGTCATATCACACCTGCATCCAACATCTCTTGGATCTGCTCCTTGACAACATGTTGTTTCTTCAGTGGCAGTCTATAGGCTGGTTGTTTGATCGGTGCATGATCTCCGGTAGGTATAGTACATTTGACCTGGGGGTGTCTTCCTGCTCCAGGTTTCTTGGCAATGTCAAAGAGGTCATGGTATTTCTCAAGTATAGAAGTCAATTGATTTATGACCGTAGTCTCACTGACCGTGGAGGATCCAACCCCCATGCCAAACCGCACTGTTTCTAATTGGTAAGTTTTGTCAAACCACCGCATTCTGGCTGTTTCATATTCAAGACGCGCACACCCAAGACCGAGCGCGTCGGAACCTAAGACACACTGATGCAGCATCTCTGGTACAACAGTAACTGGAACAGGACTAGCATCTTCAAACTTCACCTCAGTCTGTCCAAGAACCTTTTGATGGCGTATATAGTACCAGCTTTTCGCAAAGGGCCACGTGCCGACAACCGTTGCCACACATCGTTTCTTAACAATGTTGTACATGCGCCTGTATCAACGAGAGCTTTCACTGTTCTGCCTTGTAGATTTAACTGGGCCGAGAACCTGCCCGTGACATTGGCAGTCTTGGCCCCCATCCGTTTCCCGATTGATTCTGAATGAAATTGTATCGAAAGCTTACTTGCCTCTGGGGGTTGTCATGGGCCACGTGCACTTGGACGTGATCTTCCTAGTAGGTAGGTTCCAAAGTTGGTCTAAATGTGATTTGTCTGACCGCAACGGAAACACACTGGCTTATTTGCGCACTGAAGACATTCACGCCTGTTCATTTGTACACCTTGAAACCGCTGACGTTGCCCCTGGTTATCACTCCTCCAGCGCTGATGGAATTGTCCACGCGTCTGTGTATGCTGGGGCGGTACATTCACCTGCCGGGTGACTACATCCCCAAACCGCCGAATCTCTGCCGCGATTGCACGACTCTGCACACTCTCTTCCTGACGTGCGCGTTTGCTAGCGCCTTGCGCCTCATTTTCAGTATTTTGTGACGAACCGACTTCCATAGGTTCATGTTCCGTAGTCACATTCATGGTCGCCAACAGTTCTGCACTGACCGTCTGTTCATCGACGTACTGCATGGCCTCGTCCAAATCTGTAGCATGTCTTGTCATTACTATTTTCCTCGCCAGTGTTTCGTCGAAAAGGGAACGGACGTACGCTCGTAACATTAACCGTTTAGCATCATCCGATACAGTAGGGTAAGCTCGCCTGGCAAGTTCCTTAAACCGTCGATTAAAAGCACTGATTGCTTCGCTGGGTTTCTGTACAATAGTGTCAAGCTCGCCTTTCAATGGTTCATCTTCATGAGCGGACACAAATTGAGTAGTTACGTGAGCACCTATGTCACCCCATGTCGTAGTTTCTCTATTTTTGTCACTGAAAAAGTGTTCAATCTCTCTATGGAGTGATCCGAGAGAGGTCCATGCCGCTATTTGAGCCGGCCCCCCTCTAACGCCTTGTAAGCCCTGAAGTGCCACGGTGCACTCATCCAGTCACTCTCTCACCTCACTTGGAGAGAATCCATCACACTTTTGAATAGAAGACATATGGTCCTTTAACTGTTCTCTTTGCAATTGACCATTGTCGTTGGCCTGAATATCAGTCCGCAGATTGTCCATAAGTTTCGTGATGCCCTGAGCAATGGCCTGGAGCTCTTGCACTTTTACTGGTTCAGCAGCTATTTTGTCCAAAAGTTAGTACTCTCAGTGTCCTCGATCGATCGTCTGAAGCTGTCGTCTCATGTTGTAGTTCTATCCAAAAAAATTCTTATCCTAATAAGCTCGCCATTATGGAATTTTCGGTCTTCAAGACGACAAGTGCTTGTGCGCAATCTTAAGACGTTGTAACGCAAAGTCGTCTGTCGACTCAGGTGATGGTCTCTATAAAACCTAGATAATAGATTCCACTTCCGGCTCCGAGATTTCTCGAAGTCTTGATAGCCTCCTTAAATGAGACAGGATACAATAAAGACGGAGTCCACGTCTGCTGAATATTAAGCCAATTTATTATAAATCCATTCCACCTAACTTACGAATGATCGGCGGTACTTGGCAGGCAGACCAACACAGCTTCACTAACATCAGACCATTTTGTAAATGTCTTTCAAAACTGGGAGATAGTACATCTATCATCGAGACGTGATGTTGAATTAGCCTGCCTGAAACGTACCGGTCATCCCTCTTTACACACTGCTATACATTACAGGGTCAAGTTAACTCAAAACGAAATCCTCAAACGTTCGATAAAGTTTAGACAAGCTGCTCAGCTATATGTCTCATTATCTGAACACGCACATCAAATTCAGGAGAACTCGGTGCACTTCCAGTGTGGTTACACAATCATGCAATGTTAAATCCTACAAATTGAAACTTACATAACTGTTTCTCAGAAATAGCTGTGTTCGCGAATGTTCACAATAACTGACCTAAAGGGTCATGAAATAGAATTTCGGAAATAGTTCTGTCAAAACACATCATAATATATTTAAGGTTGCATGCATACAGGTTATATAAAATTGATAAATGAAAAGTCGAACTCCACGCAATTATATGGTGGCTAAGAAGTCTACCTTTACGCGAAAATATGATGGCTAAGAAATCACTATTTCACAGTGTGTAGGAATGAAATAGCGGCGATCTTTTGGTTTTGTTTACTTGAACCTGTAGCGTTTGACTCCATAACGGTCCATACACATAAAGTTGAGATAGGGCGCGAGATTTTGCCCCTCCCCTCACCCTACTTTGAGTCCACTTCTTCCTGGTGCTCCAGAATAAAGAAACATTGAGAGATTACATTTCAGACGTTATAGCGTATCACGTGGAAGTAACTTTTAGCCTACTCGCAACACCCTCCGAACAAAGCTTCGTGAGTAAATTTAAGATGGCGGTCATACGGGCGCAACAAAAATGTTATCTCGGTCATATTTTTGATAGATTTTTTTATTTTTATGAGATAAACGTGGCCAAAAGTATTTTATTTCATATCACATAAGTATTCTTTAATTTATTCCTCAGTTAATGCGATGAAAATTACATAAATAAAAATTCGAAAAATCAGTTAAAAAGTTCGACCAAAAATGCATTTTCCTGTAGAAATGACGTCACTGTGACGTCACCAAAGCAACCATCTTGGATATTTTTGCATTCTCGGGTAGAGCAATACTCGGAGATATATGATGGCAAGTTCAATCTCCTTAAACTCAAGGATAAGGCAAGTTTAATCTCCCTAAACTCAAGGATAAGGAGAATATTAAGATATTGATCAAATTATTCACACTCCTACAATATGAGTTATTTGGTCCTGTGGTTGTCATGGAAACGAGATGTTTTACCAAAATGCTCAGAGGTGCCAGGTGGACACCCTCCGACATGTTCCATAGGTGTCAAAACCGTTCAAACCTATTGTGGGACCTCTAGCGCAAGGTTCGACCAAAAAAACCTATATGGCTGCCGGACTAAAATTTCAGCAGGCACTCTTAGCGTGGAACTGTCGTCAAAGAGTCTTGAACCCAAGGTTAGAAATCTGGGTATATCGATAAGTTCTCTGCAGTTTTCAGTAAACATTTTTCAAGATTCATCACTAATTGAGGCGGTTAAAGCCACAAAACTGAACCAAAGGGTTGACATTTTGGAACGTCTTGTACTGCAGACAACCAGGCCGACAGTCGTCCAACCAAAAAGTATTGAAGCTGATAATCATGATGATGTGTTAGCCCCGGTGTTAAGCATTTATTCTCCATTGATACGTATGTATGTAACAATACGTGCATTGTGGAATATCACTATTCACAAATGACTACTCTGATTTCCACTGCTTAGAGCCGAGTGATATTATCAAACTCTGACTCGATCGCGGATGAATGTCTTCAAATTGGAAACGGACTTTTACGCCATTGCATTCCATAATATTGAATCAGATAGGCACCGTTTCCGGTGATCGATTGTGTAAAGCTAGTCCGTATAACAGCTCTTGTGGGCTTTCGTGTATCGTTGTGTGGTAGCGTGGCCGGATCCGGGGCTGCATTTGGTCATATCCCAATGCCTATTTGCCCAATTGACTTTAAAGCAAATCAAACTGTATTTAATCTCCCCAAAAGTAAGATGCTTGCAACAATAATTTGCACTGAATTTCCATATGACACTATTTGCGATGGCATATGTTCAGTATCAAGAGAAACTTCACCACGTGTACAGTCCTTCTCCATACGTTGAATTTGCAGAGTGTTGTCTTTCACAGGAAGCAACCATACTCATCAGAAGAATTCGTTATTTATTCATTCAAAACCATTCACTTGACTTTGGTTAATCAACCCTATACGCTGTATGTATCACATGTATGTCAAACTTTTTGTTACAACGTATTGGCGAGTTGCAAGCTATTGAATCACTGAGCAAAGGAAATCGTTAAAATATAATGTCCAACTATTGTACCAAAGAACAGAATGTCCACTTTGAAAATTGTAGGAAAAATCTTGATCAGCCTTGAGGAAGCTACATTATCTTAGTTAAGTGGCTTTCCCGAAATAATTAAGGTTAGCCAGAAAAATAAAATTCCCCGATGACCCCAATCAAAGTTTAGATCTGGTGCCTGCATTTCCTGGTGAATGTTGATTACTATAGCGCCGAAATCCACGATTATATAACAGCACTTTTGTGGATAAAAGATAAAATATTGCAGCAAGTTGCAATCGTCGAGCTCGGGTTCCAAGCGCCCATCGCAGCGTATTGAGTAGCAGCATTCCTTTTCGACCCGGAAGTGGGAATATTTGGTAAAACATAGGCGGTGAAAATCTACTACATGGAAGTTCGACAAAACTGAAAGGTCGATAACGGCCATCTCATTTTAGGTAGTAACTTTATAAACCTGCTTTTTTGAGATCTTGATCCATCGGTGATATGAACCATGTAGGCGTCGATCGGAGAAGTGATTTTGACAAGATCCTGATCGTGTTTGACAGAAAAAGAAAATAGCGGGAACACTATTGAAACTACGATGAAACAGAGATCATATTTCCGAAAAACCTGGTTCTGGAAAATACAATGCGACAGCTACAAGTCTGTTTCTCCCATGGTTCGAAATTTATAGCCCATGTTTAGATTCTAGCAACCTTCAAGTTTGCGGCCAAAGTACGTTGACTGGAAGCAATTTTTTTCGATATTCTTGATGACCATGTAGAAGAGCATATATGTAGTCACTTTCGCCGTCGAAATCTATTACTTGAAAATCCGACAATTATGATTGGTCGATGGCGGTCATTTTATTTTAGGGAACAAATTTTCAAATAGACCCGTAATAGACCCCGATCTATTGCTCATGTGTACCAGGCTCCGAGTCAGTCGGTTCGGCGGTTCCAACGAAGAAATTGGAAGGTTTAAGGATGAATCCAAGATATCCGCCAAAGCTTTAGGTATGCATTAGATCTAATAGGTCACAATCACCATGTGAAGTTTCACCTTCGTGGATGCAACAGTATTGAATTGGGACCCTAATATCATACCAAGACGATCTCAGTGTCTTACTCGAGCCATGCATGACTGCCATCTCCTCATCCCCAGATGCTGGAGAAAGATAATTAAACAGCAAAGAGACCCTTCACACTTGACTGCCCGAAGACAATGACATCAACATGTATATCTCATATGAAATGCACTTTCTCCTTCAGTTTTCGTTATTAGTTCCTTAACTTTTAACAAAGTGGTTGAAAATCATTCAAGTTCGAAATCAATACAGTTGTGTAATCAAAACATTGCATAAAATATGGCCAAGACAAATCTACTTGTATACCAAAACGCCCAGCAGGTCAGTGGTAAGCTAATGCCAAGCAAAAGGAACACGTGTACTGCTAATCAAAAGCTATCCAGTGATTGCAGTAAAAACTGCTTTGACGGTAGAAAGGAATCACGCGGGAAATTCAATCGGTCTCGACAAACAATTCTGCACAAGACGCATGCGCGCAATTTCCAATTCAAGCCACCACATGGCGTTATACAGTGTTGCAACAAAAATAACCGAAACATAAACACAATTAGCCTGTGATTAGATGTCTAAAAAATTTCTTTGGTTAACACCAATTATTAGAATTCGTTAGAATGACCAATGCTGAGTTTTTACCTCAACTTGACGGCATTAAGACATAACCTTACTCATTATGAAAGCTAGCAGCCTTGATGATCGGCAAGGAAAAAAATATGTGTTGCACTTAAATTCAAAATGGCGGTGACGTGGGGTACCAGAAAAGTGATGTTTTTGTTATGTTTCTTCAAAATTTCTGCTTTTCCGAGATGAAAAGTTGGCAAAACTATTTTATTTCACATCACATTAATATTTACTAATTTATCATGCAGATTTTGAGGAGAAATTGCATATATAAAAAATTCGGAAAATCCGACCGAAAAATCGACCAATAAATGCTGTTTTTGAAAATGACGTCACTGTGACGTCATCAAAGCGGCGATCTTGGATATTTTCACATTTTCTGGTAGAGCTTGATCCCAGGGTATAGTGTGGTAAGAAAAATAATCAGGGGGGGGGGGGAGATTTCGGCCCCTCCAACCAGGCCAGGATACGTCCCCAAAACATCAGGCCAGATAGGGTTAAAACAAGTTGAAAACATCGTTAATTAAAACCAACTCGCCATCTGACGTCATAGAATTATATCTGAGCATCCCACAAAAATCAATAAAATTCAAGATTCACTGTATGATCACAGATTCGCGACTAAAACTAACCAGTCTACTATGTCCCACCAGGTAGTATAACGGCTCCACAGCCTATATCACCCAGGCTCTCATGGCCTACCAGTCTTAAAGTCGATCAAGTATTAAAATGACTACATTAATACGTAAACAATAACCTTATCTGGCCTGGGCTTTTCAGGACCTGTCCAGGCATGTGTGTGTGGAGGGGGGGGGACATTTTTGTCCCCCCTAATTATTTTTCTTACCCCTTGATGTAGGGGGCCTGAAACTCACCACAGTTTACTTTTAGATCAAGCAGAACATGTAAAAAGTTCAACATGAGCGATTTGGTGACGTCAAAGTGACGTCATTTAAAAAAGCATATTTTTTGGTCGATTTCCGGTCCGGTTATTAATAAAATAATTTTGCCTACCTTTCCTCGGGGAAATGCAGAAATAGTGAAGAAAAATAACGAAAACATGACTTTTCTGATTCCTCTCTTGGCCGTTATCTTGAATTTACCCATGATCTTCTGCTGCAAGGGTTACGCAAATAGGCTAAAAAAAATTACCTCAATATGATAAAATACAAAGTCATGGAGTGTCAGCTCTCATTTTTGGTCGTTCCGGAGATAGCGCGGAAAATTTAGTATTGGGGAGCTTATGGCGGCCATAAAACCCCAGGCCTGGTACAATTAAGATATAAAACGCCAAGTGTTAACATACCGCTACCCTAGCTATTATAGAAACTGATCGGGATAGCAGTCGTCAACAAAAATTCATTGGCCACATCACAATGTTCTCATAAATAGTTCAAAGGCTACATTAGCCAGTCACAAATTCACTAAATTTACCAGCCATTTATTGGTGCAATCTGCTTGTTTTATCGTTAGTTCATCAACCTGACTAGGCATACAGTACTACTTAAAGTAAATGAAACAAAACGCGCAAAATATACGAAATCTGTCAACAGATCATACAAAGCGCTGCCATGGTACGCATGAGCTGATTGCCCAATATATGCCAACAACCTGATTTATTGCTAAACGCGACGTTAAACCTTAATTCTCTATCTCTTGTTGATTTAGTCCGAAATGTTCCATAAAGATTTATGGGACGGTAGCCTCATGGTCTATAAGTACATGACTCATAAACCGTAAACCGTTTCATCACAGGCACCATTGCCAATTAATGGAAGAGTTACCACATAAGACAGAAAGTCCAAAAAAGTCCACAGAGGACATATATCACAGCACCCAGTGATCTTCAATCAATAACCATAAAGTAGCGTTAGGCGGAACGAATCAAACTGCAAATACTGAACAACAAAAAAACACTCGAGAAGGCAGCACTTTTAAGATTAACTGTATTTATTTTGCTTGAGCTTTCGTTGGTACATAACCAAACAGGTGGGTTATATACTGGCGAAATCTCATGCAAAATAAATTAGTTAATCATAAAATGGCTGCCTTTTGGAGTGTTTTTTCCATTCTCTAGAGACTAACACGGCTACCCAAATTTTGTACCGTATATACTGTGTCTGCGGGATGGACCTGCTCCACAGGTTCCTCGCACACACGGCTACGCCACAAACAAAGACGTGGAGCATGAGATTTCTCGAAACGTGTCACTGTCAGATAAAAATATGTTTACTGTCTGGGCCGACTGTCTGGGAAGTCAAAAGTTTAAGATATAGTTTTATATAGATGCACTTCGATTCAGCTACAATAGTTGACAATGACAAACCCATTTGTGGAATTCACAGGTCATGTCTAGTTGTATTCTATAAGCGTACACAGAATTTATTCTCTAGGACCTTATTTCACGGGCATACTCCACCTTGACTCTTAATCATAATCTCTAGAACTGTGTTTGGTACAGTCAAGAAATTTCAGTAACTTATTTATATAATTGTCCTCAAGACACCTATTGACACTGATTCACCTCAATCTATATTTTCCGTAGTTATGCCACTTATCAGTCATAATCTGTACCTGATTTCATGATATTCATTATTGTTTGTTACAAAACATGCATGTGTTTGTTGGTTTAATTTGACATATATGCAGGTATATCCGTAAGTACCTTGATAAGCATCCCATTAGACTTGCTTGGAAGATTCCAGAGATTTCTCAATTTTGTGTGTCAGAAGATTGATGGTCCCACATGGTACTATTTCTTCCCCAATTCACACTACGCATGGATATCAATCACAAGGGCAAGCCGAAGGGTTTTGATGTGATCAACCGCATGTTTATTAGTTTATATCCAGACCATCCATACTTGTTTCTGTTGGTGTGATGTGCCAGGGTTCCATCCATCTCAATTTATATGTTACCCCTCAGTCCATCAGGGTGCAGTGTCAAACTCTTGTAATCAACAATTTCTTGAACGGTCCATATCTCGGCTACTATTTGATGAACAAGTAAACAACATTCATGGACATGATGAAAGATGCTTAGTACATTGTCGATGTGCTCTGTCAGATTTTTTTATGTTTTTCGACGATTTTCCACAAAGTTATGATTCTTTATCCAGCCCTTCAATAATTTCTTGTCCGGTCTATATTCCGGTGTGATGGATAAGAATGTCCTGGTAATCAGTGTCCCTTTTCGTATCCTTTTCCATAGCAACCAAGGACGGATGCTTGTCCCAAATGTAGAGAAAAGTGCCCTAGCTGGGTTAGAAGATAGGAGCCGGACACTCTTAACCACCGGACATTCTTAGCCTCCACACCGGTTACTATTTCATTGACAACTCATAAACTTACATGGAAGATGCTTGGTTACCTTTTATTTAACCATGTGTATGTTGATGTACGAACATGATATTTTTAAGGCAGAGAGGTGAATGCATCTATAGGTGCATGCTCTCTCATGTTTTCTGAAGTTTTCTGCATTCTTCATTTGTAGATAACTTTATATAGGTCTGTTACTTGGATTTTTGCATATTTCCCTTGGATTTTTTTGTGCATAAAATGGTCTTATTTTGTTTCCTATTTCGTACTTTGACTAAACTTTTTTGTCAAAACTTTGTTAACGAGATTACCAAAAAGCTACCCAAAATGCAGCAAATTATATTCATTAATTGTCCCGTCTTTTACCAGGTGTACGTCCGAACAACTTCATTCTATTGACTGACACCACAAACAGGACGATCTATCGTATGGACATGACCACATTCAGCTATGTACAGATCCCTCATGATGTTCGCGATAACCCTGTCGCTCTTGACTATGACATACTAGAGAGTCGAATTTACTGGACAGATGTTGGCTCTAGGCAGATACGAAGCTCGTCCCTTGATGGTACATCTGCCAGAACTATACTACAACTTGATTCAGGTGAGTGTTGGTGCATGATGTGTTGTGCATGTGATGGAAGGAAAGGGATTGTGCTCACTTGGTCTCATCTACCCTCAGTAATAAAGGACTAAAAGATCTCTGTGGTACCAGTCTACTGTGGTACCAGTTCCTTGAGGTGTTTGTTTACTGTGGTACTGATACAGGTGTATTTTGATACTGGTATACTGTACATAATATCACACTACTGTGGTACCAGTCTGCCGTGATATCGCAATACTATTGTGGTACAAGTACCAGTGATAATAATAATTACAATACCAGTCTAACATGTCTGATGTGGTACTACTATACTGATTTACCTCTATATTTGTCACAGTAGTATTGCTCTAGTCTGGCGCCACTCGAACGGCTTGCTTTAGGTACCATCCGCTGTGGTACAGCGTTATTGCTTGCTGTAGTACCGTGCCCATGTACCACTCTAGTTAACCATAATCAGAACTTCTCGGATCCTTATATCTTGTTCATGTTTTTGACTCCTACTTTAGTTGTTGTACCCTCTGTTGCAGACCATATCCATATGCTGTGTGCCTCAGCTGTAGTATACACTCTGCAGCCCATGGTAACTTTCTCGGAAGATCTGAATGGCGTAGATTAAAATTGTCTGAGTTGAACGCCATGCCAACCTAACTACTCGTTCACTTTGTCCAATCACTGTAAAGTGATCACATTTAGCGGGACATGCAGTGGGCGTGGTTTTGTGTGCACTTGCTGACTGTCTCGTAATGGCGAGATTAGTGTATGCGTTAATAACTCAGTGTGGGCGATCAAACTCTCTCAGGGTTAATAAACCACTGAAGGCATAAAGCTTCATTATCCACTGTTTTCAGAGTATAGTTCTTGCCAACTCCAGCACCTTTTGTTCATTTCCTGTCCTTTCATCCACAGGAGCTGTTCCTGATGGCCTGGCTGTCGACCCACTGTCACGGAATGTCTATTACACAGACATTGGTAACAATGTCATCGTTGTCATGACACTTGATGGATTTGCTCATCGTACGATCATCAGCGGTAACACTGTTAAACCAAGAGGAATAACTCTTAATCCAAAACAGGGGTAAGTTTAGAAAGTAAAGGTCAATTCAGATGGTGAATATTATATCATATTCTTTGACTTGAATAGTGTCATACATCCTAAATTTTCCATACACATGAACAAATTATATTTGATGAAACGTGTAAATGTCATTTTTTCAACGAAAATTGAAATCTGATCGAAAGAGCACAGTCAAATGTCATTTTGTGAATGAAAATTGCAATCTGATTAAAAACAGACCTAGCTCATTGCTGCAGAGTTAACTTATGACTTGAATGGCTATTGCCAGCTGTTTTCACTAGTTAATGGAGCAATTTCTATTTCAGTTTTTAATCAGATTAAGTTGATTAGATTCAGTGAATGCAAGTTTTCAACTATTCTTTCAACTGTCCTCCACCTGCAGAATTGAACTTTCCACTATGAACCATCTTTATAAATTTAGATTAATGTCCATTTTTGTTTGTACAATGCCCACCCAAATCCTTGCAGAATATTAGAAATACACATGTCGGGATTCTGCACAATCTTGTTGCTCGCAACATCCTTGTCAGGGGAACTAACTTGATATTAAAGACGGCACTCAGAATATAGTAACGGTGCAGGTCTATATGTCCAATCTTGACGAGTGCATATTTATCTACAGTGCTATATCATTGATCCAAGTTATTTACAATATATGAGTTTGGTATATAGCAAGAAACATCATTTCATCGACATAGGATCCTGTTTTGGTCAGACTGGGGCAGCGCACCTAAGATTGAGAAGAGTAACATGGATGGTACATCTCGAGTGACGATCATCGCCTCAGGACTCAAATGGCCGAATGGGCTTGCAATAGATTACGCAGGTAAGTGGACAATGGTATTTGGTGGGATAATTACATAACATTATCCTCATCGCCAGTTACATCCTGACGGGTGGTGGTACTCTCCAGGTACTCCGACTTCCTCCATCAGTCAAATTGGCTGTCACCACATGGGTGAAATAACCTTGAATGTGAAATTAAACCAATCCCCCCCCACCAGCTCCTCGCCATAGGACTCGATGTCATAACACAATCACCATTTGGTTATTTTCACACTTGATTAAATAGGACATAAAATCAGCCTAAAAATGCCTTCTGGGAAAAAGACCTTTACCCAAAGATATAGGGTTGTAATTCTCAGTTTCCTAGTCTCAGGAATAATGAAAATATCACACCCACACAAACACACAGACTGTAGTAAACCCCCAAGTCGCCCAGGTCAGAAAATATCTAAGCAGGGGTTCAAAGAAGTCACATTTTACAGACATTAAAAGGATGTAAAATGCACTAAAAAATCCAAGAATCATTGTAAAATTATGTAAAACTCAATTCTGACAAAATGATCATGCCATGAATGTTAAATTATTAGAATATTACATATTTCTGGAGTAAACTTCTAGGAAAACTTAATATTGATTGGACAAAAGCGCAATTCAACGACAAAAAACACACAATATTTTGACGTCTTTGATCTCCTGCCAAGATGGTGTAAGATAGAGGTGTTTAGTTTGAAGCTACTGATTATGTGGAGCTCCTGATTATTGGTCTAATTCCGGCCAGGTTTTTCAGTTCAACACATTTTGCCCATATTCAGGCACAGAGAGAACTAATCGAAGTGGATACACACACACATGGTAAGTCTAAAACCTTAGTGATCACCGAAGCGTAAAGCAGATATATAGGGTGCTTCAGATTGCATTCGCTCAGGACTGAATTCTCCGATATTTTCGTTTTACAGCTAGTCAGTTGTACTGGTGTGATGCTGGTACGTTTAAACTGGAAACGTCTGATTTCAATGGTCAGCACAGACGTGTCATCCTACTGGACCAAAATACCCACTTCTTGGGCATCACTGTCGTTAATGATGACCTCATCTACACTGACTGGAACTCGCGGTGAGTCGTCCTGAAAAAATTCTGGTGTAGGAAATTAACAACTACTGTAGTGTACATTAGATCAATGTTTTACCTTAATCACAAGCTCTGTTAAATCACTAAATACATTGAACTCAGGGAGTGTAATTTCCTGCCATAAAATCGGGAAGGGGTCAAGTTTATAAGAACAGGAAGTTGACAAAATGGTCCACAATCTTGTAGAAAATCCTCCATTTCTTCTGTATTTTAATGATTTTAGAGGGTCGTTTTATTTGTTCCACAACATTGGAGATGATTGAATTTTAATTGGGTAATTATTTACTGTACATGTATTTGTTTTGTTGTCCCCTTGAATTATATTCCATCTATATTATTCATCAAAGTGATTATGGTTTTATCATGAGATCATTGAATAGAGAAACATACATATTGGCAGAATGATATTGCTTGACATATTATCAGTAAAGCTGGAATTCACTCTAAAACTAAACATGCTTTGAACATGTGCACCTGCTATTTGTGAGCATTTCGTAATTTTTCATCAAATGTATGAGGTGTTAAACTTTTGAACCATTGAACCGTTTCACCATCACTTTCAATGTACCACTGGCATTTGTTAAAGTAAATCAACTAGTCCTTGAATTTTGAGTGTATGTTCCTGATGCTTGTTACGCATGCTTTGAAGATGTGCACCTGAAATTTGTGAGATGAATTATCAATTCTTGTCAGATTTATAAAGTCTTGATCTTTGCCATTTTCATCATAAAATTCAGTTTAGCTTTACTCTTATTTGTTGTTAAATTTATTCTATTTTGGACTTTGCTATTTTCCCTTCCATTACAATATATCATTGGCAATCAAATATAATCAGCTTTTTGTTGGACATTCCTGAAACTTAGAAGGGCGATTAAACATCCTATGAAGATGTGAACCTGCTATTTGATAGATGAAATATTAATTGTTGTCAGTACTACATTTTCACTTCGTCATTTTTCTCATCAAACTTAACACGATTATCATTAAGCTAGCTTATATTGCCGTCAAATAGTGCCATGAATTCACCAGTGTCTGGTTTGCAATGCATCTGAATTTTTATGTAGAATGGTTACGTTTTTGATTGGAACTGGAATGGAGACAAACACGTCCGTATACGTCCAAACGGAAGTCTTTTTCATTTTTACCTGTCTTTGGAATTTGAATATTGATAAAACTACCTACCATGTTGTCTCACTTGATAAAGTGTACTGTAAGAACTGAAGACATTGTTAGCATCGTCACAGGCTGCAAGGCTACCTGGGTTATCATTTAACACTTTCTCTTTTGCTTCCAGAAATGTAATGCGTGTGGGCAAATCCAATGGTCAAGGGAAGACAACTATTGGCCCTGGTCAGTTTGGTACACTCAATGATGTTGTATACCACAAGGATAGATATGGTATAACGGGTAAGTAATTGGATTATGCTGGGTTAATTTCTGTATGCATTGTCTTCAAGCATCAGTGCCACATGATGTGACATCACTGCATGACCAAAAGCAAATATCTCTTACGTCGCAAAGTTTTTGTCTTTATAGAAAATCTGTGGAAAAGTTAACAAATTTATTTCTCATCCTATCAGAACTGTAGGAACCGTTACTGGCATGAATAGTGAAGGATCATATCTGTCTACAGCATGGTGCTACAGTGAGGCAGCACTATAACACGTACCACTGGACTGCTCTGTAGCATGTAGGCACACCATCATGATATGCCGAGAGTGACGTTAAATCTTATTCACTCACTCTGTGCAAATTCTTCTTCCAGAGTTTTCACTAACATTCGAAGTAGCTGTCTATGTGTTTGTCATTAACAACATTTAATGCTGGAATTGGTATGCTATGTGCGCAAAGCTCATTGAAAATAACCAGCTACAGATAACTGCTGTCTGAACTCCGGCGCCTACTATCTCCCTCTATCAGGCACCTCACTATTGATATATCTTTCAGGAACTAATATGTGTTCTGTGGGATCGGGAGGCTGTTCACATATCTGTGTCCCTACGCCAGGTGGATCAACGATTTGTGTATGTCCAGATGGCCTTACTCTTCAACCAGATCGCTTGTCATGTAGCAGAGGTGTGTAGACTCCAACAAGCTTTAACATCTAGATTAAGTTCAATATGTCACCTGTCTGCAATGTATGTAGGTAACTAGTTTCCCATATTCGTACACAATTCAGCTTCTCTGTTCACACTTCAAATTAGCCTTCATATATTAGCCCACCGGCTCTGTTCAAAAGAATTTATAAAGACACACAACACCTCTCATCGAAGGGTGAGGGTTATTGATTTGCCATCCTCTGTATCTGGCGACTCCTACCACCATATTTGGATGAATGACTTAACTGGGAAAACATGTATATGTTCTGCTTTGCTCATCTCTGGTTTGTTGATGAAATTCACACCTGGGATATGAATGCTTTCGGTGGTCTGATCTAACGAGGGTAATTCGAATTTGATGTCACATTGTGTATGAAGATGGTAGTTTCCGAGCACAACACAACCCTCACCGATTTGTCATGGAACTTGTATCAGTGGTCTTGAATTTGCGCTGAATAGTGAAAAACTTATAGGGTTTTACCTAACTTTCCTAAGATTAGACCGTAATTCTTCATCCAGTCAACTAAATTTTAGCTGGTTCGCCACACATATTGTAGCAAATGTACAGCCATTAATAATATATTTGCTATTTCCTGTTTAAAATAAGTTTTTTTGTAAAATCCGTGAACGATGTTGATCATATTGGCAAGATTGATAATTCTCGCAAAACACAATCCAGGAGAGTGAGAATTCAAGCCAGTATGATACTGATATTATGTTACCCTCCTACACAACTGCATTTTCCAGCAGAGCAATCGATAACTCATCTAAAGAAAATGTTTTCGGAGTGATAGAGAAAGAACAGTCTCCTAAAAATGACTGGAACCTGTCATTCCCACATTAACTTCCATTCTCTAAGTAAGACAGTGAAGCTTAAATACATGTATTTGTTGGTATTACAACTGCAAAGTTGACGTTGCTTTCTGGCTAGAAGTTGAATGATCAGTAAGTTAATGCATGCAGTGTAAAATATCCTATCAGGATCATGTCGGGCTAATCGTATATACACATACGAGTCAATAGACATAACGATGTGGTTATATTGAATTGTGTCAGCTGTGCGTCATGACTGGTATGGATCTTGCTTTTATTCTGCTTGTACTCATCTGCCAAGTTTGGCACCTTGTTGTTTTCTTAAATTGTTTGATTATACTACCGGTCTACTGACTGTGCTGATGTATCAATAAAAAAGTAAAAACTGGTGTGTATGTCAAATTCTTGGGGTTCCTGGTCTGTTTCCGAAATTTGGAACTCAGGACCTCTTCCCTAATCAGGGAACTAGGATAATGTTTCCAAATCAGGGAACCCAACAATTGTCTCCTAAACAGGAAACCTTTGTATGTTCCCAAATCGGGGAAGAAACTAGTAGGTTTCCTGATTTGGGAACTCATTCCCTGAATGGGACATAAGTTCCTCATTTTGGAGTTGCATCATACTGTATTCTAAACGCAGACAAACAATTCATTGTCTCGGACCTTATTTATGGAGCTATCCCTCTTTCCATGCATACTCTACCTTGACTCGTTCCACATAATCTCTAGAACAGTGTTTGGTACAGTCCACAAATTTCGGAAACTTATTTATCTAATTGTCCTCTATATAGGCAGACATTATGATCGATAAACAGACATATATTATGATCGCTATATAGACAGACATTATGATCGATATATGGACAGACAATATGATCCATAAATAGAGGATCTTACACGAGTGCTCGTTTCATAACTTTCATATTAAATGACCACGAGTGCAAGATTCTGTTTATAACATAATTTAAAAAACTGTGTAAGGAATGAATCGATTTGCGTTGGTTATTTCTGATTTGAGCTATTTTCTGAGGAACATGGACTGCCTCAGATGAACCACAACTTCGATAACTGATACTTCTGCGGTAATAATATAGTCCCCATAAACAAATGTTCCGCAAGACAGTTTCTGAATTCGCCGTCAGTTGCAAACGCTGTACAAGAACAGTTAATAAGATAATACACAGCAATTCAATTCGAATTGACCATAACATATTGAGGAATGCAGTAGTATATACGACATCAGTCACTGCTCGATTACTCTCGCTTGGGTCATACATGCCGTAGACGCGTGATTGTTGCCATTGGTCTTAGCACGTGCACAGATTGGGAAGGAAGCCGGGGGTGAAGGATTGTGCACATGAATTTCGAACTGACCACCCGATATATTCGCAGAAAACAGTGTGTGAACGCATTGAACATGCAGAACTATTCACTGTTTAGACTGCTTCACAGAATTGCCACTCTGGCTACACGATATGGATATGGTGGACGGTGACCTTTGAGTTCAAAACCCGATGTAAGATATAAGCATCTTATGATAATTAGTTTTCTACAAGTTATTGATGGAATATTAAATATTGCATAGTCTTGATGTCATATATGATGCCTGCCTGTATGGGTTTATAACGTTGCATATTATAGCTATGGCGGGTCGTAATACCCCGTTAAATGTTTTGATTTGTTTGACACTCCAGTGTCTTATTTGCATCGTTAAAATATGGAGGGATGTTTTTGACCCAATTCACAAATCTGTGTTTCCCAGTTCTCATCATTTAACATGATGTGAGTGTACTTGATACTCCCGTAATGTTTTCTTTTGTGTTTACGAAATTGCATGTTCATGATTTGAAATGTCCAAACAGTACTGAAAAATATGTTGTTGTATCGGTCAGTCGATGGTATAAATATACAGCCTGATTTACCTAGAGCAGACAATTTTGGAACTCCGTCTCGAGGAAATATATCAGAAAATTTAGGTCTAAATTTAACGTTTAGGGGCTGTCTTTGTTTGTCATTTGGCCATCGTCTGTACCACCTTTGATGTCAGAAGTTTGGAATAAAATCTTCAACTTCGTAACAACTTGATGACGACTTTCTTGATGGAATTTCTTGAGGCAAAAGATATAGGGCTATGAACTTCTTTCAGACTGCTGTAAAGACCCAGCAGCGAACTCGCAAGCTAGTTCTGGGTACAGGGTAAAGTTGCCCGGTCGCCCTAACCAAGCCAGGCTATCGTCTTACCGGCACAAAAGCCCGGGTTAGAACAATACTATCAACATCTTGACGACCAAAAAGTTTACATTGGCGCCCGATGGGGGACCTCTGAGGAATTCTACCATAGCCAAGACGAAGACAACAGAGAAAAGCCATCTGGCATTCGACGACAGCTGCCTACTTAATCAGGGACAATGGAGAGTCCAGTAAAACTCCAGGAGTTAAAGGCCATCGCAGAGGGAGTGACAGACCTTGTAGAATCAGTCCGGATGGATTTGAATGTGAAGGAAAATCAACGTTTGTAACGAGAGCGTGTAAAGGACCATATTTCGGCTATTCAAAAGTGTGACGGTGTGTCTCCGAAAGAAGTGCGCGAGTGGGCAGATGATGTGACACTAGCCATCACAGCATTAAATGGAGTTACAGGCGCCGCAGCACAGATCGCTGCTTGGACGTCTGTGGGACCCCTACATCGCGAGATTGAACATTTCCTGGCAGGTAAAAACAGGGAGACTACGACATGGGCGGAGATTCGTACGCACGTGACCACGCAGTTCGTGTCGGCACATGAGGACGAAAGCTGAGTTGGACAATATAACACAAAAATCTGAAGAAACTCACATTGCTTTTAACCGGCGTTTTCATGAACTTTCTCAACGTGCATATACTAACGTCACTGATGATTCCAAGCGCATTGTTTTGCGAGCCTATATTCGTGGCCTTGCAGACAAGAATTTGGCCAGAAAAATTGTGATGAATAGACATGCTGTAAATGTCCAAGAAGCCATGGAGTATGTGGATGAACAATCGGCCAGTGCTGAGTTATTGGCCACCATGGACATTCCCACGGAACCAGTTCCAATGGAGATCGGAGCTGCGCGCAACCCTCAGCAGGCAGCGGTTGGTGACAGGACAGAAGATAGCCAGCTTAATCGCGAGATTGTTGCTGAGATACGACGGCTCAGAAATGTCGTTTCTCAGCAACAGCAGAGGACCCCCCAGCGACAGCAATAACAGAGGATCCCCAGCGACAGGAACTGCGGACACAGACGCGTCAGCAGGGCCGATCAGACGCTCCTCCAAATAGACAGTCACAAAGGTATCAAAGAAACTGTCAACCTGTAAGCTTCCAGTCAAATTCGGGTTCATGTCCTACTTGTGATAACCGGCCAGTGTGTTGGAGATGTGTTCAGCTGGGCCACCGTAGATCAGAATGTAGGATTCACATTCCAAACAGGCCTCGTGTTGTGCATGTACAGAGAAGACAAGTGCAACGTCCGGTGAATCATGACACCACTAACCGCATTGTGAGATACTATGGTGATAGAGATCAACAACAGTCGGGAAACGGACTGGGGCTGTGACCACAGATGTCACAGGCAGGTTCTCAGCCCTTTTAAAATTACAAGGATTAACTGTCACATCACTCATAGACACTGGAGCATGTACAACTTTACTGAGGCAAGATGTTTGGCAAAAATTAGCGTTGTGTGGCCCTCTAAAAAAGACAGGGGTCATATTCGCTATTAATGACACTCCACTGAAAGTTCTGGGTCAAACAGAGGTGAAATTTGAGAGTGCCTGTCCAATTCCAGTTGTTGTGGTTCCAGATATGATTCATCAATGTGTCTTAGGGTCAGATGCATTGGCACTAGGGCATGCGTGTATAGACTATCGTACAACAAAACTACGGTGGTTCGACAGGACCTATTTCCTGGAAACAGTAAAACTGAACAAAGGCGTCGGGTCTTCTACAGTGAGGGAATCAACCGGTCACCCAGAGGTGGACAATGTCTTGAACCAGTACCATGACCTTTTCGACACTGCTAAGAAACCAGGAGCAGGAAGACACCCCCTGGTGAAGTGTACCATACCTACGGGCGATCATCCTCCAGTAAAACAACGGGCATATAGACTACCACTTAAGAAACGCCATATTGTACAAGAACAAGTCAGGGAGATGCTAGAGGCTGGGGTCATTCAACCTTCGACCTTACCATGGGCGTCACCTATCACCTTGGTTCCAAAGAAAGATTGTTCGACTCGTTTCTGTATAGACTTTCGTAAGTTGAACTCTATTGTACGTAAAGACAGTTATCCTTTACCTTTGATATCTGATATCTTTGATTCTTTAAAGGGTAGTTCAATTTTTACGAACCTTGACCTTAAGAACGGGTATTGGCAAATACGTATGGCAGAACAAGATATAGAGAAGACAGCATTTGTTTGCTCGGAGGGCTTATTTGAATGGCGGGTCATGCCCTTTGGCTTTTGTAATTCGGGGTCAATCTTCCAGAGGGCAATGAATGACATCTTTAGAGATTATGTAGGCAAATTTGTTTTTTGCTATGTAGACGATATCGTCTTATACTCAAGAAACCCAAAAGAGCATGCCCATCACTTGAAACTTGTTTTTGAACGTTTGTTGAAGTATAACCTACAGTTAAAATTCAAAAAGTGTGTATTTGCAGCTAGCTCTGTGGGCCTTCTGGGCTACCACATTTCTGCCAAGGGTATTTCGCCACAAACTCAAAATGTTGAGGCTATACGTAACATCTCACCCCCACCTGTGTGGGAGAGTTCAGGTCTTTGTTAGGTATGACAGGATACTATCGTTCATGTATACCAGGGTATGCCATTGTTGAACCTTTGTTAGCATTAACTCGTAAACATGCACGTTTTTCTTGGAGTGCTGACCATCAGACAGCCTTTGACAAACTCAAGACCATCCTGTGTTCTGACGTAGTAATGGCCTACCCTGACCTTCAGAAACCATACAAATTGTATACCGATGCTTCAAGTTACGCAGTTGGTGCCATCTTGGTTGAGGTCAGTGATGATGGGGTTGAGAGGGTCATCCAGTATGTGTCTTCTATCCTTAAGTGCAGCCAATTGAAACGGCCTGTTATTGAGAAAGAGGCCTACGGCTTGGTCTACGCTTTGCGCAAGCTGCGACCGTATTTATGTGGTGCAGACTTTGTGGCGTATACAGACCATAAACCCCTGAAGAGTCTTTTTGTTAGTGAGGTCAAAAACACCAAAGTTCAGCGATGGGCTGGACTCATCGCTGAATATGGGTGTAAGATAGAGTACATTCAAGGTGCTAAGATTGTCCGGGCCGACATGCTCTCACGCCTTGGTCGACCATCGGAGATTGCGACCTTTGATATGGGAGACTATGTCATTCCAGCTGACGATGATGGTGTATTCTCCCATGTCCCACTGACAGCATATGGTATTGATCTGAATGATTTACGTCATCAGCAGAAGATTGAATATGCTGATATCCTTCGTGACGTACCTGAAGATTATGCTGTTAATCAAGGCATACTGTATTCTCTTACATGCCGTTCAGCATTGGAAGCAGAGTATCCTAGAGTACTTTTACCATCTCTTTTCCGAGAACGTGTTATGCGACTTGCGCATGAGCAAGCATGCCACCAGGGGGCCCAGAAAACTCTTAGTATGGTTAGGGGTAGTTTTGTATGGCAGGGCATGCGAAAAGATATCACACGGTTTATTGACAATTGTGCTAGGTGTCAGGTTAACAGGCGGGTACGAACTCGACCGTCGTATACTGGAATGCCTACTGCACAGTATCCAGGTCAGATTGTTGGCTTGGACCTGATTGGTCCGCTACCTCGTACTGCTTCCGGGCATGCGTACATCATGGTTATTGTTGATCATTATACTGCATGGGCTGAGGCCTACCCCATCCCACGCAAAACTGCTGAGAATGTGGAGGAAAAGTTCTTTGATGAATATTGTCCACGACATGGCATCCCTGAAGTTGTTGTGACTGACCTTGGCGAGGAGTTCAATGCACATGCACTTCGTGCAAAGTTCAAAGCTGTAGGCATAGACCATCGTAGAACCACTCCCTATCACCCTCAGACCAATGGCAAAACTGAAAGGTTTAATCAAACTTTGAAAGGTATCATACAGAAGCTTGTTAATAATCAGTCTCGCCGGTGGGCGCTTGAGTTGCAAGCAGCGCTGATGGCGTACCGGAATACCGTCCATATGTCAACTGGTTACACATCCTTTTTCTTGACCTATGGTCGTGGAGCTCGTCTTCCTTTATCCCTTCCTGTTGATGCGTCTCAGGATTTAGACCATCGCCTTACTGTCTTGGGTAATGTCTTGCACCGTGCAAAGGCAGTTACGGCCAGGTCTCGTGAATATGACCGCCGGCAAATCAACCAGAGAGCCAATGCTGGGCAGTTCCAAGTTGGTGATTCTGTAGTTGTGCACGCTGATGAGCGTGTCAAGCTCACATCGCACTGTGACCCTCAGTACGAGATTGTGCGTCTTAATGGTCCAGTTGCTCACATTCAGCATCCAAGATTTGGTAAGAGGAAGGTGTACAATGTTAGTAAGCTTGGTGTTGTTGATTCTCAGGTTGCATGGGACACTGTAAACCCTCGACTTATCCATAATCCGGCTCTAGGTACACAGCGCAGTCTGGTACGGGCGGAGCAAGCGCCTGACAGGGTCCCAGTGGTCCCTCCCCCAGAAGTGTCTGATCAACCAGCCACGGTCCCACAAGTTATTGACACTCCATCTTTGTCTGAGTCACGTGATGTTGAGTATGGTCCTAACGTCCCTATGACAGTTGGTACGCATTCTGAGGCCGAACCAGTGATTGATGTTGACCCTCCCGTCACGCATCCATATTATTTGCGTAAGCGTAAGCCAAGCCCCCCACTCACCGGTACATCATATGACAAGAAACGGCGCACTTACACATTCCGTTTCCAGTCGCTGTAGTGTCAAGATGTTGGTGTTGTTCGCTGCCTTTCTTTGCATCGTACATGCTGATGCACGCCTTACCCGTATTGCTAATGGCGTGTTAGGGGTTGGAGGTGATGCAGTTTCCCTTGTGAAGGCACAATGGACTGCAGTTGTCACTATTAATGCCTCCTAAGCTTCCCTAAACATTTCTTCAGAGAGTTATTGAATTTGAAGCTGCTATTAATACCTCCATTGATGAAGGTCCACTTAGACATGATGATATTGTTAGTTGGTTTTACCGTATACGACACATGCGTTCGACAATTGATAGGCTCACTGCAACTGTTCCGTTTTCCACCCGCACCCGGAGTGAACGAGGTTTACTGGAATTTGTCGGCCATGCTGCTTCGTTCGCTTTTGGATTAGCGGCTTCCGCAGATATCACCCGTGTACGTCAGCTAATCGCTTCAACAAGGTCAACGACTCAGTCCATTATTCATTATTCTACCACTCTGGCGACTAATGTTAACAAGGCATTCCAGGAGATTTCACTTTCCCGTGATCAGTTGAATCGTCTCTCTGGCACTGTTGCTAACGTTACAAAGCATCTTACCATCCTGGATGATGCGGTCAACCGTGCTTCTGTGGATAGGCAACACCTGACATTGTTGTTACAGTTTAGTCACGTGGTTGATGCTCTTGAGCTAACATTGCAGTAGTTTTCTGATGCTCACTCTCAGTATCAGCATCACGTCGCTTCCCTGGAATTAGGCCATTTGACAGAAGATTTGTTTTCACCTACCCAGCTCCAGAAGCTGCGAGACTATCTTCCGGTTGGTGTCCGTCTTGTATCCTCGTACCATTGGTACTATCGCCACGTCTTGGTTCATCCGATCTGGAATGCAGATACTCTTACTTATGTGGCCACACTGCCATTAATCGAGACGGTGCATATGTCGAGTATGGGTTGCAGTCTTGGGCCATGCCGACATTATTTGCAAGTTGTTTTTCCTGTTGATCTTATTGGTCTCGATACTAAGACTGGTTGGTATTTTGTGCCCAGCGGATGTTCCGGACAATCTCCTTGCGTGTGTTATGGTAATGTCCAGTTGCAGAAGAATCACATTCCATGTATCATGAGTCTTTTAACGAACAGCTCAAACCCTGCATGTATGATTCGTCTTATCAGATCTAACGATACTTCCAGCAAGCTGTTTGAACTTTCTACTGGTGAATTTGTATTACAAACTTTTGGTGAACGTATCTCTGAGCATTGTGCTGGCCAGCGGACCATTTCTCATTTTTTGGAATATGGTTTATTTTTGCTCAGTCCATGTAATTGTACTTTTTCTGGTGTAGATTGGAAGGTGAAGCGTGTCGCTACGACTTCGCACCATTATTCCTTCCTGACCGCTACCGTTGAGCTCCCTACAATATCTATTCCCCACCTCCTTAACGTTACACGGATTGTCAATCACTTGCGTGTCACACCATGGCATGCCTTATCCAAGGTAAGTTCAGTTCCCCTTCGTCCATTAGATGACATTGACACATTGACGAATGACGTTTCTTTCTCAGACATTTTGACATATATTTCTTTTGGTGTTATTTTATTTCTGTTGGTGTTATTTTGTGTGCCGGCTTTGTTGTATTTTTCTATTTTTGTTGTTTCCGGAAGCGCTTGTATCATCGTTTTTTCACCTGGTGTAATCCTTTGTGTACTAGCCCAGTACCTACCGATGTACCCGAGTGTGTTGAATTACAGGAGATGGCGGCGACTAATGTCCGGCCGTCATGCTCCACTACCGTTTTTCCATCTTTGTATCCTGCATTGTAATTTGTTGAAATATAGCTCCATTTTTGTTGTTTTTGTTTTTGTTTTTTTTCTGTTTTTTTTCTTTCTACTTCTTTTGTCACTGGACTGCCAGGATGCATACTGTCTGTTCCTAAAGGAGGGAGATGTGTTGGTTTTCCCCTTTGTCTGGTCCGATCAACCAGCTAAGTGGTGCAACACATCTGACTTCTTTGCTCTTTCATCTTTTTCTGGACATTTATTTTCTTGTATATTCTTATTGTATTTGTATGGTACTTTACAAGGTATCATTCAACTTAGAATAGTGGAGATATGTAAGATATCAGCATCTTATGATAATTGGTTTTCTACAAGTTATTGATGGAATATTAAATATTGCATAGTCTTGATGTCATATATGATGCCTGCCTGTATGGGTTGATAACGTTGCATATTATAGCTATGGCGGGTCGTAATACCTCGGTAAATGTTTTGATTTGTTTGACACTCCAGTGTTCTATTTGCATCGTTAAAAATATGGAGGGATAATTTTGACCCAATTCACAAATCTGTGTTTCCCAGTTCTCATCATTTAACATGCTGTGAGTGTACTTGTTACTCCCGTAATGTTTTCTTTTGTGTTTACGAAATTGCATGTTCATGATTTGAAATGTCCAAACAGTACTGAAAAATATGTTGTTGTATCGGTCAGTCGATGATATAAATACACAGCCTGATTTACCTAGAGCAGACAATTTTGGAACTCCGTCTCGAGGAAATGTATCAGAAACTTTAGGTCTAAATTTAACGTTATGGGGCTGTCTTTGTTTGTCACTTGGCCATCGTCTGTACCACCTTTGATGTCAGAAGTCTGGAATAAAATCTTCAACTTCGTAGCAACTTGGGTTAGAACAATAATATCAACATCTTGACGACCAAAAAGTTTACTCCGAGAAATTCGTCGGTGTTGTTCGTTGTTCATATGGGAGTCGTTGTTTATAGATTGAATGTTCCTGTACCCAGAGATTTGTATTATTTTATTTGCCGGAATATCGTTGTCATGGAGCTTTTGAACAAGGTGTTTCCTTGCGCTGGAGTTAGTGAGATGCTTTTTGTGTGAAGATTCACGCGGAGCTCGCTTGTCGCTCAATCATGGATCCGATTCTATTTTCCCCCACAGGCTGACGCAGAAATCACCATTCACCTTTCGCAAGCGAGTCTGCTGTTGTATTTGCCGCTAGGTAGAAAGTATCGTCGGGTTTACGAAAATCCACGGGCCGTTTCTCTGCATAAAACTTGTATATCGCGACGGGACACCTATCGGGGTTTTCCAAGTTTGCCCACATCTTTGGTGTCACAACCCGAAGGTTTCGCAAATTTTCATCAGTTCTGGCCGGTGCTAGGGGCCGTGTGGTCATATCATCCAAGTTGCCACATGAACAGGTACAATAAAAGCGTACCTGAGATACAACACATATCACTAATCGTTAGATTCTTGGTATGTACTTTAGAATAGGTTAACCAGAGGACTATTCTGTGAAGTCATGTTGTAATTTTGTCTTTCTCTGGTTAAGCTCTAGGTACTCCTGGCCATTTGTGTCCATATTTACAGAAATTTCACCCCAACAAGCACGCCGGATATTAAAAATATCTATGTGAAATTTGGCAACACAATATATCAGCAGCATATAGGTATTCCAATGGGTACTAATTGTGCACCCCTGTTGGCTGACCTGTATCTGTTCTCTTATGAATATGACTATATGCAGGCGCTTTCAAAACCGATCCATTCAAAGCCCGTTCCTTCTCATTCACCAAACGCTATATAGACGATCTTCTCGCTGTGGATAATCGCTATATAAATGACGCAATGAAGGATATATATCCACCTTCACTGGATTTGAAGGAAACTACAGATAGCCCTACAGGCACATCTTATTTAGATCTCTACCTCTATAAAAATGAAGCGGGCATTCTCTCTCGTCGACTTTATGACAAAGAGATGATTACAATTTCGACATCGTAAACTATCCCTTTCTGGATAGTAATATTCCAGTGGGACCTGCATATGGCGTATACATATCTCGCTTAGTAGCATTTGCTAGATCCTGTGTTAAATGTGATGATTTTAATCAACGTCACAAAACATTGTTGCAGAAACTTATAAAACAGGGCTATTCTACCAAGCGCCTCCACTCAAAGTTTCTCAAATTTGGCGATACATATCGCATGCTGATAACAAAATACGAACGTAGCGTGCAAGATCTATGGCGCTACGTTTCGTAACTTGTGTCTAATTCCGCTTAACCCGGGGCTAGGGGCCGTATGAACCCATGTACTTCAAGATCCTCATGGTACTCATATGAACAGTCACAATCAAAGCGTGACTGAGATACATCATTTTTTAGATGAGGACTCTATAACGAATATTATGGATTAAGAATACTGATCAGCGATACGGATTTGATATTTTTGGAACATCATGATGTCTTGCCGGCATCATTGAAAACTGTTGACCGCTTCTCTCTTGCAGGAAACAAGCCTATGTTTATGTATACTTTTGTCTTTTTGAATTTGGTGCTAATACTGTTATATGGAATGGAATAGGTCTTTGGATTATGGACGCGGATATTCCCTAATGGACGACGGCTGGATTATGAATGACGGACTAGACGCTTGTAATTTCGTTTCTCCATGCACCCCAAAATGAACGGTATTACAGAATCACAAATTCTAGAGGATTTTGTTGGACGTTTCCTTTCCAAGTGCTTCAGTGAGCCAAAGTTCATCAACCTGTTCGGGAGAAATGGAGCCTGAGTGATTTGGAAGATTTCCCTTGTCTTGTCGTTTTAGATCCTTTTGCTTAGATTTCAAGACCTTGCGGTGTTGATCGAATTCAACGCTCGAAGTTAGACTGTATCCGTACTTCTTTCTTCGGTGTTGTCTGTCGAAACTTGACATCATTGCCCGAAGGCTGTTGGGTTCGTATTCCGACCTGTCGGCTTTACAGACACTTATGAAATATTTTGACAACAAAATGTTCAGTTGGAGAGGTGGTATTCCGTGAATCGGTCGGGGTTCATTTATGGTAGGCTGTTGCAGATATTTTCCGAGAGTTTTAATATCATTCAACGTTTTGCTGAGAGTATGCTTGTTTGCTTGCTGAGTTAGGAAATCATCAATATCGTCGTCACTCACGGGTTGAAATATTATGGTAACATTTTTCGTTGGGTTGGAAACGATCGACACAGAGGGAGTAGTTGATGTCGTCTGCTGAGACAAATTCGTTCGTGACAATTTCTAATCTGTGGGCAAGCAGATCAACTTTAAAGTCTATTCCGAACAGTTTAACAGTATATAATACTTTCCCGTCATCCTCCAACATTTGTACAATTGCAGCTCTTCCTTTCCCATCGATTTTCACCACGCTCCCAACTTTCAAAACGGCAGCCATTCTCTCGTAATTTTGACCCCAATCGTAGTAAATTTGACCCCGTAGTAAAAGAAGTGCGCCTTGACGTCACGCGTATTAATAACTTTCCCACGCTACCTGGCACCGTCCAATCAGAATCGTTTAAAGTTTTTTTCGCTTAGGTGCATACGAAAAATACGTCATGACCAAATGTCGCGAATAACACAGTAGATGTGTGATAAATTGATCTTCGCTATCTCAGATTCGTTCAGTACATATGGAGGGAGAAAAAACGTATGACAAGCATAGGACAAGATGATATTATATGACACTCCAAACAGAAACCAAAAATGAGCAAGCAAGTCTAATAATTGCTTTAATTGACCGAATATCTCGTGGAAGTTCGTGGAAATTGAAATACGTCCCTGGAAATTTCAAGATTTAAAATCGTTAAAATGTAATAAGTTGATGAATCTATATCTATATGGAGAAAAAACGGAACATCCAAGACGTTCTGGATGCGTGAAGCTTTGTGACGCACAACTTTTTAAATCAGAATTTGTGAGGAAATAGAAAATCATAAATATCAAATAATGTTACAATATTTCGCCCACATACAAAGCGATGGTGTGAGATCCCAATATAAACGTCTGCTGGGGTGTTCACATATTCCATTATCGAAATACGAACAAATACTCAGAGTGCATTATAGAAAGATTTCATTTTAATTATATACATTTGTACGTAAGCAATCGTGTAGGTGATGACTTAGAGGCTCATGTCCCTTTACAAATTAAATACAAAATTTGGGCGGGGATTATATTGAATTGGCACTACTTTTGAAAACAGCCGAGGAGTTGAGAGAGCAAATTTGTTCGCTTGCCCCGACAGGTAAGGAGGGTAAGCAAGTTTTACATAAGCCGAAGATTCAAGTCAAGAAAATTGATAATATTGAAACTTGGACGTCAGCTTTCTTAATTTCGCGAGTATATATCTGCAAAAACATCCCAGTAAAGCTAGACATATCCTCAAATATATGCGTGTTGTCCGGATACTCGTTTCACGTGGACCTGTATCAGGTTGGATTGCGTATGATCAGCAGTTTCGGCTAAGGCTGGCTAGGAACCCTAACATTTCTTGGGCGGCGATAGACAGGGAGTTATGGCTGACCAGTATGCTTCCCAAACCTATTTCTGGAGGGTCCCCGGCTTTCAAAAACCTCGGCAAAAAATATCCGGTCTACTTTAAGTTTAATGGGGATGGTTGCTCCAGAAAGCCATGAAAATTCAACCACAATTGCAGCCATTGCGGTGGCACACATTCAGTGAAGACCTGCTTCAAGGAGAACAATTTTCTTTCCTCAAACACAGGAAAGCTATCCTCAAATGACAGGCAGTAAAACAGGTATACAGTTTCAGCGGCCATGCATCTTTTCACATTGTGTATTTGACCCTTATAAATTAGCTACTACTCCCATAAAGCTTGATCGTTTATGTTGTGGGTTAGACGACAACCCCAAATTAGACGATAAGAGAATACTAGAATTGGGTTTTAAGGAAGGTTTCTCACTGCATTATACTGGGCCGCGCATTACACCTAATGCTAAAAACTTAAAGTATGTCAATTCAGCAGAGGACATAGTCGCCGAAAAAATTAGAAAGGAAGTAAAAATGGGTAGGATAATTAGGCCATTTTATATCAAGACACCTTATACTTACCTTGTGCATAATATTTATATGCAATACTGTCGGGTAGATTCTAAATCTCTTATACCAAATGCCAGAAAAATAACACCCCCCTCCAGGGCCTCCATCAACTCCGGCGTCCTTGACCGCTCTAAGTTCCCGCCAAAAACTTAAGACCTCAGTTTGATTTCTAGCACGATCAAACCCACACTTGAATTTACTGTGCTCCTCAACTAAGGAGATTCATATACATTCATTGGATTTACCCGTGCTCTCAAGCTTCCCGTATTGGTCCGTCAGTGGTGTACATTTATGTACTTTCTCATTATGCCGAATTCCTTACCGCATTTCATTGTATATATACCTATACCTACACAATGAATCACTATTCATTGTTTGCGCATTACGGTGTTGTACGCTTGATTTTTACGAATGGACAGTTACGATGGGGTCCATCTCTTGTTATAATACCAAGAAACTGAGACTTTCTTTGATTGAGCTCGTTTCTGTACACATAGTGGCAGCTATCATGTTGTGACGGTATTATTATACATACGGTCCGTAGTACAATATGAGAGGACTACACCTGCGCGGGATCGTTCTATAAGCCCAGAGCTGGGCCTGTGGGTAGTTATAAGCTCTGTACGATATGATTTTTGACACTAATTTAATCATATCTATATTTTTTCAGAATTATGTCTGACTCGGATAAATCTGCAAAATTGCTCAAAATGTCATCGGTTGCTCAAAATGTCATCAATGGTCGGTCAAGGGTACCATTGTGCATGAGTGCTCGAAATTCTCGCAGTGCACGGAAGGGAATAGGTGCGAGGTGTGCTCTACCTGACCTGAGGACGGCTTTCAGCGCTGGCTGTTTGTACTTTCCCTGTCCGTGGCGGCACTACCGACCTTGAACCCGGGTACTTCCGGTTCGGGTCTTCCTGCGGTATCCCAACCTGTAGGAAGGTTTATACCCGAATCGGAACTGGATGTACGTTTTGCGGAGCTTTATCGTGCTCTGGGCCAGCCGACGGCTGCCAGCGAAACAGGCACACCGGTGTTCGTGGTTCCCCGTATAGGGAGCGCCGCGTTGGGAAAGCCACCTGCTAAATCTTCGACCAAGAAACGCATGTTGCGCAAATCGAAGATGCGAGCAAAGACTTTGCGCGGCCCGTCTGAGACTCTTGTAGTCCTATTCAAGCCGTCAAGTGCTCCTACGACTCTAGTCGCTAGTGAGACACCGTCCGACCCTTCTCGGGGTCCGACGTGAGATGGTTTGGATGGGGACACAACTGTGCTCGACGGGATGGCCAAGTCCACCAGCCTAGCCGAGATTGAGGTCGAACAATCTCCGGCCGACGGTCCGTGTTGTGGCGTCGTACGGTGGCCGTGATCACTCCGATGCCGGGTTGCTAGCCCGTGCTCGTGATCATGACTCCGTTCAACCGGAAACATCCGGCCTCGGCCGTAACGGTTACCCGTTGAACGGAGATCTTATCCAATCCCCTTGGTCACGCCTCACGGGTGACATAGGGTCTTCATCCGGTTCCGTCATCGGCTCTATTGATGATCGGTTGCTTGAGGATACGGATATGGAGGTCGATTCAACGTCCGGAGAGGACTACGCCCCTCAAGTCGACTTGAACCAGGAGCAAGTGGATGCCATCGATGATACCATCGATGCGGCTCTTCTGCGGGCTGCCGCTTAACAGAAGATGCCGGGAGGCCCACAACTCCTTACGCTCGGCCATATGTCGTCTTGGATTAGGTCGTTAGCGTACGCTGCTGAAGGGTGCGGTGTCCCTCCAAACACTAAGCAGCAAGAACCCGTTAAGGATAGCTATCTCCTTAGTGGGTCAAAATTGGTCATTTTTTTTTATTTCTTCATTCAAATATTCACTATTTCCTCTAACATTTGGTGAAAAAATAAAATAAAAATTATAAATAGAAGTGCTTCAAAATTAGGATTAAAAATTTAGTTTCCGGGGCACTGCAACAATTGAACAGATTGCCTTAGCTTGGGCTTGGCTACTATTATTTTTGTCTGTTTAATTTCCCTTTCCAAAACTCATTTCCGCAGTATTATGGTAAGCTAATTATCTATTAGTCCTACTTATTTACATTAATGTACCCCCTTCTGATCAACACCATGCAAACATCCTTATTTTTGTTTCTAATTATGACAGTGACACTTCACTGAGACACCCGCCGTGAAGTAATCTACACAGGTGTGAACAAGTTTTAGCAGGTTTTTAAAGTTTAAATTGGACTTAAAACCGACTTGATGAAAAAAACTTAGTGTAATAATTATCCAGAATAAACAGGAATTCGAGTAGGTCCCATTAGACAGATTAAAAATGTATTTGACAATAGAATTCAAGCAAAAAATAGGGATTAATTCCTCAGATGTATAGCTGGACACATTTTGCCCGATTTCTAGCCTTTCATTTTTGTACAAAATCCGAGATTTAAACGTTAATTTCTCAAAATATATCCATGCTACGCGTTGGAAATTTGGCATGCTTGTTACTTATAAGGTGATCTAGTAAACTGTATCGCACATTTTGTAAGTTCGGATTAGTTTTTTAATTATTCAACTTTTAACACAAACGACCGCAAAAAAGTACATTTTTTTCAATTTATTTTAGTAAAATAGCTATAAAACAAAACCAGGCAAAAATAAAAAAAAAATGAGATAAACTTTACTAGTTCGAATAGTCTCCTACCAAGGTATACCATCAAAGTTGAAACAAGACCAACAGTTTTCATGAAATTTCAATTAAAAAATGGACGCTATTGTTTTCATTTAAATTTTTTAAAATTGGAATATTTTCTACACAGTAGCAGCGTCAGTTATACAAATCATATAATTGGAATTCCTACGATGTATGCTTTCATAGAATATATAGTTTATTATGGTTCTCTTGTATATTTATTGATACAGACGACAAATTGACATGGAGGTGCAAAAACTGCCTCTAAGGGGATAGCTATCCTTAAGCGATCGCTAACACGTCAGCCGCCGGCTCGCCAGCCGGAGCTACCCTCATTAGGGCTAGATCCATTCGTGGATCAAGCGGACGACGATACAGCTCACCAATCCCCAGTCTACGAGTTGTCACAGCGAAACAGCTCACCAATTACCAATATACGAGTTGTCAGAGCATTCCACCATAGCTCTCTACATTTGTATCTAATACCGCTTATGCCGGTGCTAGGGACCGTGTGGTCATATCACCATGTTGCCACATGAACAGGTGCAATAAAAGCGTACCTGTGATACAACACATATTATGAATTGTTAGATTCTTGGTATGTGCTTTAGAATAGGTTAACCGGAATATTATACTGTGAAGTCACGTGGCTCTGTCAGTATGTCGGCACCTCTTCCCACTTCCCTTATATGTGTTGTAATTTCGAAGCGCTTTCGGTGAGGTCGCAGGGAAAGGGTAAGCGTTCCCTGCCTACGGCTCCACCCGGATTCACGGTGCTCTTCACAGGCCCTCCATCCGAAGTCAAGCGTACGGAGTCGGCTTCGAAGGTTGGACGGCAGTCCGCCTTTTTCCTGACTGCAGACAACATCGGGAAGATCTTCATCCAAACGTTGCGTCGGTCGGTTGAGGAAGAGCTCAAGGCGGCAGAGTGTTCGGCCCGGGCCGAGTTTCGAACCTTTAGCCACCTTCTGTACATGACACACGCAACTCACGTAGCTGCCCTGCAGCGTACGGCTGACGACGCGGTGTCCCGGTTGCACTCCATGGATGCGGAAGCGATTCCGAAACCCGTGGTGCTCCCGGATGGCGATGGAAAACCGCTATCGGTTCCTCAGGCACTCCCAGAGTTCTACCACTGTATGCAGTTGACTACTGCAATGGGGTTGGACCTTCTGACAAGGGTGATAGCCAGAGTGCAGATTGCCCGACGGAGATTCTTCCTGGCTGAGTCTCGACTGGGCTCGAGAGACCATGCGCAGAACCTCACCAACTTACCTCTCGGTAATGAAGAGCTGTTCTCCGACGGACTCAAACCGTAATCTGCTGAAGGTCATATTGACTCTCAGGAGCTTGAGTCCATTGTCAAACAACACCACACCACTGCTAAGGGGAAACGCAAAGCCAGCGTTTCCAAGCCCACTGATTCTTTCGCCGGCTCGTCGAAGCCCAAGAAAGCCAGAAGAGGCTACCTTGGAAAGGGGAAGGGTAAGAAAGGATCTAACAACCCTTCTAAACCCGCTGGTAAGGGTGTGAAGCGCACCTGACATGTCAGTGTGCGCTTCCCCACTGCCCAGGATACTAACCTCAAGCTCAGCACGAGTTGGGGGGGGGGGGGGCCACCGGACTCGGCACTTCTATGTCGGTGTCCGGAACTGCCGCTCAGAGGCCGTCTAGCGCACTTCACCTCTTGGTGGAATCGATACAGCGCAGACGGCCTGGTAAGGCAGATTGTCGCGGAGGGTTACCGAATGGTATGGAGCACTCCAAACCGTTCACTTCCGCTGACAGGGACCCCACTGGTGACCCCGTTACCTCGAGACTTCCGTCAAATTTATATCATACGGGACGAGATAACTTCCCTCCTCGCCAAAGCGGCTGTAGTAGAGGTGAAAGATCCGGCAACGGATCCGAAGTTTTACACCAGGATATTTTTGGTGTCCAAGAAAACCGGGGGATGGTGACCCGTCCTCAATCTACGGCCCCTCAACCGTTACATTCGCATCGAGAGATTCAAGATGGAAACACTTTGATCTGTACGTCCGGCCTTCGGGTCGGCATGTGGGCCGCATCAATAGATTTGAAGGACGCATACTTTCACGTACCGATACATTCGGACTACAAAAAGTATCTAAGGTTCGCCATCGACGGCAAGATATTAGAATTCCAAGCGTTACCGTTCGGAATTACATCTGCCCCTCGAGGTTTCACACGGGTAGTGGATGCCCTATCGGTCGTCCTACGGAGCTGTGGTGTGGATATCAGCACCTACATTGACGATTGGTTTGTCAAGGGACCGTCGGAAACGGCAGTCACCTATGCGATCAGGATGATACTCTTCCATGTGCTTCTCAGAAGCTGGATGGTCAGCGTACCCAATTCAGCGCTGACCCCGTCACAGTTGTCCATACACCTGCGGGTTCAGTTCGATCTCCGGATCCGGCGGGTTCGGCCTTCGCCGGGTGCCCTAGATCTGCTGGAGGAGATGCTCGCGGTGTTCTTCACCTGCCGAGCTCTCCCGGCGAGAGATTTGTTGCGGCTTTTGGGTCGACTGGTCAGTCTGGGAGAAGTAGTCAACTACGGTCCACTTCGACGTAGACCCTTGCAAATGTACCTAATATCCTTCTGGAAACAGAGCACAGGTCATTTGAACCAACCAATCCCGATAGACTCGAATCTATGATCAGCCCTCGGCAGCTGGCGGAACCGGGACAACCTCATCACGGGGTCCCCGTTGCATCCGCCGGAATCGAGTCTAGTCCTATTTACGGACGCCTCCATGAACGGCTGGAGAGCGCATCTGGCCGAGAACCTGGCACAAGGAATGTGGACCGCGCAGGAAAAGACTTGGCATATCAATCTCTTGGAGATAAAAGCAGTCATCCTAGCGTTGAAACGGTTTCTCCCGCACGTGCGAGAGAAGGCTGTTCTGGTAAGGTCGGACAGCTCAACAGTGGTCGCATACATAAACAAGCAGGGAGGGACCAGATCCCCCAGCTATGTTTTATCACCTGGAAGCTATTCCAATGGTGCATCACGCATCACGTAACCCTGCGAGCAGCGCATATTCCGGGGATACGGAACGTGCTTGCGGACTCTCTGTCTCGTCAACACAGAGTTCGTCCGACCGAATGGCAGCTGAACGACTTGGTGCTCAGACAATTACAAGCCTCCAGTCCGTCATTCATAATCCAGCCGTCGTCCATTAGAGAATATCCGCGTCCATAATTCAAAGGCCTATTTCATATTCCATATAACAGTATTAGCACCAAATTCAAAAAGACAATCATAGTATACATAAACATAAGCTTGTTTCCTGCAAGAGAAAAGCGGTCAACAGTTTTCAATGATGCCGGCAAGACATCATGATGTTCCAAAAATATCAAATCCGTACCGCTGATCAGTATTCTTAATCCAAAATATTCGTTGTAAAGTAGTCATCTAAAGAATGATGTATCTGAGTCACGCTTTGATTGTGACTGTTCATATGAGTACCATGAGGATCTTGAAGTACATGGGTTCATACGGCCCCTAGCCCCGGGTTAAGCGGAATTAGACACAAGTTACGAAACGTAGCGCCATAGATCTTGCACGCTACGTTCGTATTTTGCTATCAGCATGCGATATGTATCGCCAAATTTGAGAAACTTTGAGTGGAGGCGCTTGGTAGAATAGCCCTGTTTTATAAGTTTCTGCAACAATGTTTTGTGACGTTGGTTAAAATCATCACATTTAACACCGGATCTAGCAAATGCTACTAAGCGGAAAGATGTATACACCATATGCAGGTCCCACTGGAATATTACTATCCAAAAAGGGATAGTTTACGATGTAGAAATTGTAATCATCTCTTTTGTCATAAAGTCGACGAGAGAGAATGCCCGCTTCATTTTTATAGAGATAGAGATCTAAATAAGATGTGCCTGTAGGGCTATCTGTAGTTTCCTTCAAATCCAATGAAGGTGGATATATATCCTTCACTGCGTCATTTATATAGCGATTACCCACAGCGAGAAGATCGTCTATATAGCGTTTGGTGAATGAGAAGGAACGGGCTTTGAATGGATCGGTTTTTGAAAGCGCCTGCATATAGTCATATTCATAAGAGAACAGATACAGGTCAGCCAACAGGGGTGCACAATTAGTGCCCATTGGAATACCTATATGCTGCTGATATATTGTGTTGCTAAATTTCACATAGATATTTTTAATGAGAAATTCAAGCAACTCTATAAACAAAAAAACATCCCATGAATGATATCTCTTGTATGTAGTCGATCTAAAGAATGCTTTAAGACTTCCGACATTAATATATCTACGATCAGTTTTCTTGAACACAGATACTATTAATGAACTTATACGGTCAATAAGGTCCTGATGAGGGATTGTAGTACAGAGAGTCGCGAAATCCCATGTGGATATATGTCGGTACGGTATGTAACCTTTAGCATCAAGTTCTTCCGTAAGACATTTTGAGTTTTTCAATATCCACATACATTCCACGCCAGATTTCTTAGAAATAGTGGCGCAATACCTTTCCCAAAATGCTTTTACCTCCTGAAGGGCCCTCGCCAATAGGGTTGAAAGAAGCTTGGTGATGCAGCTTCTAGAACCAGCTATGAATATAGCTTTGTATGGTGATTTATGCATTTTGGGAGTCCAGTATATTTTTGGTATGTCGTTATGAGCTGCCAATCTCATAGCACAATGTAGAAGGCCCTCTACCAGACGGGTTTATAACTCTAAACTCAGTCTGTTCTCGGAGTGGTGCGAGAGAAACTATAAGAATCCCTCTCAAACAACTCCGGGAGAAGTAGCACACTTCTTCGTATTTTTATGCGAAGGAAAGGGACTACAACCAGTCACAATAGCTGGCTACCGGTCTGCCATAGCGACAATCCACCCCGGTTTTCGAGACGGGTCTAAGGTTACGCAGAGTAAACCATTAGACGACCTGATCAAAGGCATGTTCCATCTACGACCTTGGGTGCAGAAAATGTCTCCTGCATGGAATATCGAATTGGTTCTAAATGCACTTAAGAGACCACCTTTTGAGCCCATGGGCCAGGTCAGCCTTAAAATCTTGACACTTAACACTGTATTTCTCGTCGCTGTGGCGTCCGCTCGACGGAGATCTGAGATCTGAGATCCATGCTCTCTCCGCTGAGAAACATCGCCTACATTTTACGGGCGAAGGTGTGCTACTTCAGCCGCGGGATGAATTTGTGTCGAAAACGGAGACTATCAAACATGGCGCAAAACCCTTGGTTTTAGCTGACCTAGGTAAGTTTTCTCCTGACGATAAATTATTATGTCCGGTGCGTGCTGTGAAGTATTATATCGAAGCTACCAAACACCTTCGAACTTCAGACAATCATTTGTGGATTACTCATCAGATCAATAACCACAAACCGCCTTTTAAAAACACCATCGCTCGATGGATTGTTGAAACCATTCAGATGGTCTATGCAGCTGCCCAGACTAAAGAGTTTGTTTTTCGCCAAAGCCCATGGGACCAGAGCGGTAGCCACTTCGGAAGCGTTATTTAAGGGAGCTTCACTTAGTGACATCATGGACGTTGCTCAGTGAAGATCTGAGGCTACTTTCATCAAGTATTATCTCCTGGACCCTTCTACGTCGACAGCTAACATTGAAATGGCTACTCTCACTAAAAGGTTGAGCAATGCCGCGCGTGCTATTCCGGTTAGAAAGCGGGTTTCGAGCACTCATGTCCAAAGAGACCCGTCCGACGCCGACGTATCTTCTGGAAACAGGCCTCTGCCGGAGTCAAGAAAGCAATAAGTGCGTATATCAAATTTATCACAGATAATGTTTACCCTTTGTCATTTGGCTCGTTTTATTAGGGTTTTCCCCTAGCAGGTTTACCAAAAAGAAAGCCAATTGGGGCCTCGGACGACGAGGGGCCTCGGACGACGGCTGAATTATGAATGACGGACTAGACGCTTGAAATTTCACCAGGGTGGTGCCCCCCTCGAGTTATCAGGTAACAGAGAGGCCTGGGTTACATATCAATGACGGCCTTTTCGCTCTCAACTTGATACAGGTATCTACCTTTTGTCTTTGGTTAGAAACCGGCCAGGGTTCCCAAAAAATTCTAGGGTTACCCAACAGTATTGCATAATATTAAATATTATGCAAAAGGTAAGTATAAGGTGTCTTGATATAAAATGAAAGGGTTTTTGTAACCCCTCATTTTATGAAAGACCTTTATACTTACAATGCGATCCCGCCTCCCACCAGCACTGTTAATCAAAGACTGGGGGAGGTACATAAATGTTCTTGCTTTTTAAATGCTATGTTTATTATAGAATCAAACTGAGGTCTTAAGTTTTTGGCGGGAACTTAGAGCGGTCAAGGACGCCGGAGTTGATGGAGGCCCTGGAGGGGGGTGTCCGATTTTTCTGGCATTTGGTATAAGAGATTTAGAATCTACCCAACTGTATTGCATAATATTAAATATTATGCACAAGGTAAGTATAAGGGTCTTTCATAAAATGGGGGGTTACAAAAACCCTTTCATTTGCTCATAGGCCTTTGGCAACACTTATCGAACTAGTTCCGAAAAAGACCCTGGCGAGTATAGATTGATCCACCATCTCTCATACCCGAAGAATACTGGAGCATCAGTTAATGATCACATCCTCTCTTCTCTTTGTTCTGTCTCTCACTCCAACATTGTTGATGCCGTGGCAATTATTCAGAGACTAGGAAAGGGACCCTAATGGCCAAAGCGGATATTAAATCTGCCTTCCGCTTACTGCCCTTCATCCTCGTGATTTTGATCTGTTGGGATTTAAATTTCAGAATTCTTTCTTCATCGACACCGTCCTTCCTTTGATTGTTCCATTTGCTGTGCTACTTTTGAGCGATTTAGCACATTCCTTGAATGGTGTGTAAGAAAAAAGGCAGGCTAAGACACAATGAAGCAATATCTTGACGATGTCTTTTTCGCTAGTGCCACAGGATCTCCCGTATGTAACTATCTAGTTCGTACATTTGTGGAAATTTGTGATGATATTGGGGTGCCTTTAGCCGAAGATAAGAACGTGGGCCCCTGTACTTGCTTGCCTTACTCGGGTTAGAATTTGATTCTAAGAGGATTGGAGAGGATAAATGAGCTGAAAGATCGTCTCAAGGCAATTAGTAGTCGCCAAAAAATCACCCTACATGACATGCAATCTCTCATTGGAATGCTGAATTTCGCCTGTAGAGTCATTATCCAGGGTAGAACATTCTGTAGGCGTCTTATAGATGCTAGTATAAGGGTAGTAAAGCCACATCATTATATAAGGCTCAATTCCGGAATGAAAGAAGATATATTGATGTGGCAACAGTTTGTTGGTCAGTGTAATGGTTTTTTTGACCAATATTGGTCTTCCAATGATAACCTCCAATTATTTTCCGATGCAGCAGGTAGTCCTGGGATGGGGGCTTATTTTTAGGGTCATTGGGCATATGGTAGTTGGCCAACAAACTGGCATGATACAGGTGTCACCAAGGATATCACATTTCTCGAGCTATTTCCCATTGTTGCTGCTATCGAAATCTGGGGGTATAGGTTGAGAAACAAGAATATTCTCTTCCGTTGTGACAATAAGGCAGTGGTTGAAATTGTAAACAGACAACCAAGTCTACAAGGGTCATGAAGCTGGTGCGTATTTTAGTTTTGTCCTGTTTAAGAAACAACATTATCTTTCGGGCACGTTCACATTGCTGGAATTAATAATGAAATATCTGATTCCATTTCGCGCTTACAGTGGCATCGCTTCCATCAGCTGGTTCCTCATGCAGACAAAGTTCCGACACCTGTAACTCTGTGACTGTGGAGCATTTAGAAGTAGAAGCGATCCGTTTGTTACAGCATTCTATGCTACCCCGCACGTGGGCAGCTTATAACGTGAGAGTTACATCCCTTCAGTGTTTTAGAGGGCAATCTAATTTACCCATTATTTGGCCTGTCCCATTTTCACAAATTATCCACTACATTGCCGATGTTTCATATAAGGATTTATTTAACAATCACAAAAAGTTTCTCAAGGAAAGAGGTATTTGTCTTCCAACCAATCATAGCGACATACCAAAAATATACTGGACTCCCAAAATGCATAAATCACCATACAAAGCTAGATTCATAGCTGGTTCTAGAAGCTGCACCACCAAGCTTCTTTCAACCCTATTGACGAGGGCCTTCAGGAGGTAAAAGCATTTTGGGAAAGGTATTGCGCCACTATTTCTAAGAACTCTGGCGTTGAATGTATGTGGATATTGAAAAACTCAAAATGTCTTACGGAAGAACTTGATGCTAAAGGTCACATACCGTACAGACATGTATCCACATGGGATTTCTCGACTCTCTATACTACAATCCCTCATGAGGACCTTATTGACCGTATAAGTTCATTAATAGTATCTGTGTTCATGAAAACTGATCGTAGATATATTAATGTCGGAAGCCATAAAGCATTCTTTAGCTCGACTACATACAAGAGATATCATTCATGGATGTTTCTTTGTTTATAGAGTTGCTTGAATTTCTCATTAAAAATATCTATGTGAAATTTGGCAACACAATATATCAGCAGCATATAGGTATTCCAATGGGTACTAATTGTGCACCCTGTTGGCTGACCTGTATCTGTTCTCTTATGAATATGACTATATGCAGGCGCTTTCAAAAACCGATCCATTCAAAGCCCGTTCCTTCTCATTCACCAAACGCTAAATAGACGATCTTCTCGCTGTGGATAATCGCTATATAAATGACGCAGTGAAGGATATATATCCACCTTCACTGGATTTGAAGGAAACTACAGATAGCCCTACAGGCACATTTTATTTAGATCTCTATCTCTATAAAAATGAAGCGGGCATTCTCTCTCGTCGACTTTATGACAAAAGAGATGATTACAATTTCGACATCGTAAACTATCCCTTTCTGGATAGTAATATTCCAGTGGGACCTGCATATGGCGTATACATATCTCGCTTAGTAGCATTTGCTAGATCCTGTGTTAAATGTGATGATTTTAATCAACGTCACAAAACATTGTTGCAGAAACTTATAAAACAGGGCTATTCCACCAAGCGCCTCCACTCAAAGTTTCTCAAATTTGGCGATACATATCGCATGCTGATAGCAAAATACGAACGTAGCGTGCAAGATCTATGGGGCTACGTTTCGTAACATGTGTCTAATTCCGCTTAACCCGGGGCTAGGGGCCGTATGAGCCCATGTACTTCAAGATCCTCATGGTACTCATATGAACAGTCACAATCAAAGCGTGACTGAGGTACATCATTTTTAGATGACGACTCTATAACGAATATTATGGATTAAGAATACTGATCAGCGATACGGATTTGATATTTTGGAACATCATGATGTCTTGCCGGCATCATTGAAAACTGTTGACCGCTTCTCTCTTGCAGGAAACAAGCCTATGTTTATGTATACTTTTGTCTTTTGAATTTGGTGCTAATACTGTTATATGGAAATGGAATAGGTCTTTGGATTATGGACGCGGATATTCTCTAATGGACGACGGCTGGATTATGAATGACGGACTAGACGCTTGTAATTACAACCCAACTACTGTTCAAACGTATTTAGCTGGGATATCATATCAGCATAAGTTTATGAATATAAGTGACCCAACGCAAAATTGTATTATCAAAAAGATGTCCGAAGGCATGAGCGCTCAAACCCAAAGGTGGATCGACAACTTCCCATTACTGTACCTTTACTCACTAACATATTAGGAGTACTCTAATAAGTTTGCAGTTCACAATATGAATGTGCACTTTTCAGAGCTGCTTACGTTTTAGCATTCTGTGTTTTTGTATGTGTGAGTGAAATAGTAACCGATTCGAAAGAAATCCATAATCTGAAAGCCATCGAAGTCTCTGATCTTTCAATCGATAAACTTCAGGGCTTGGTCAAGCTTTTTATTTGCTATTCAAAAACAGACCAGTTAGGAAAAGGGACAATGCTATTGATATCTGACAGTAAAGACTTGCGTCTCATTGAGATAATGAAATCATCCATGCAAGCGCGATGTGGTGTGATGGGCCATCAGCACTTGCTCGTTTTGATGGCTCGCCTTTGAGTACCAATTTGCCGCTATTTTAAAGAAATCCCTGGTATTTTCGAATATTCCAGTCAAGCAATATACAACTCACTGTTTCCGCATTGGACACGCAAGCATGTGTCATGCAATGGGTGTCCCAACCGAAGATATCAAACTGCTCGGTAGATGGAAGCCTGATGCATATAGGAGGTACATACGCATCCCATCATATGATTAGCTTGCAGTTTTCATAAGCTTATAAATTTAACACTTTCTTTACGTGCTCAATTTTCCTAACACATGTTCTTTTTGAGTTATAGATAAGCATGGGAGTAGAAGCCAGCATACGTCGGTATGGATTGTCGGGTCCAGCATAATTTACTGGGCACAACGCAGAGCGGGTGTTAAATCTAGTGGACATAACCTTGGCCTTTTTCCGACGGCATGGAATAGAAATACACTGGATGGGAGTTCGCGGCATGCGGTGGTTTCCAGGCGTTCTGACGGCCATCAGTAAGAAGTTAGCTGTGTTGCCTAGCTCAGATATAATAATAATTCACGCGGGGGCTAATGATCTCTCACTTGTTAACTCTTGTGGTTCACATCTTATTGCATTATTTCCCAACTCTAAAGTAGGGTATTCGAATATGCTTCCAAGGTATGTATGGTCAAAGGCTCGCGACCCTAAGAAGATCGAGACAGCCCGGAAACGTGTCAATCGCGATGTTTCTAATAAGTTGTTGAGTGCTGGTGGCTTTGTTATGTGCCACCCTGATATTCTCCCCCTGGCTTCTGCCCGCCCCCCCCCCCCCCACCTGATTATTTTTCTTACCCCCGAGCCAGGGGGCTGAAACCTAACACATTATACACATTAAATAAAAAATCCAAGATGACTGTTTTAAAACGGCATTTTCTGGTCGATTTTTCGGTCAGATTTCCCGAATTTTTTATTTATACAATATCTCAGCAAAAGCTGTATGATAAATTAGTAAATATTAATGTGATGTAAAATAAATAGTTTTTGCCCACTTTTCATCGCGTAGAAGCAGAAATTTGGAAGAAATATGACAAAAACATCACATTTCTAGTACCCCACGTGGTCGCCATCTAGAATTTATCCATGACCCCATGCTCGGGGGCGGGGGGGTGTTATGCAAATAGACCAAAAATGACTCCAATATGATAAACTAGAAAGAGGTTAGGGGAATCCCGGTCTCTAAAATGGATGTAAAAAGGGTCGTTTTCGCTGAACAAATCAGTTCACACAATGAATTCAGCAAAATCCTCTTGAGGCACATACAGACTCATCTATCCGCATTAGATGGTAGTAAAAAGTAAATTGTCATCTATCTAATTTGCTTAATAATAGGCCAAACATCCTTCGCGCTGTTAAAGAAGATTGACTGGTTCTTCACATGGCAAATTAATTTTAAGACATGGAACAATAGATGAATCAATGCACCTGAAATTTTGATGCATTGGTTACGATGGAATCAAAAGATATTGAGCAAAAACGACCTTTTTTGTCTCCATTTTAGAGAGCGGGATCGTCCTAACCTAATAAAGTTACGGAGTTTCAGCTCTCCGTTTTTTTTGTCGTTCCGGAGATAGCCCAGAAAGTTTGATTGGGGGGGGGGGGGCATTTTGGCCTGGGAGGGTTAATTAGTTGTCTAGTTTGAAGCTTGTCAAAAATCAAAAGTTAGCACTACTGAAATAATCTTTTTTGAAGCGTGTAGGACAAGGAATACGTCAAAATTGCAAACATCTTCAAGGATAAATTATAATAAAATAATATTCTTATATTGTGAAACACTCTGCCAGAAAATACTGATTCGGGTGAGAATAGAATTTAAGACTTAGGGGATAGGCCTCCCGTATCACAGCGCTACCGACTGAACTACAGAGTTCCGTCGGAAACAGCTCACTAATTCACTCCATTCAGTAGGCCTGTGCGTCTTATTGACATCAAAACAAGTGAATTTTGGATATATTCGAAGATACAACGTTTCGACTAATAACTGCAGTCATCCTCAAGGATCAATTATAAAATAGCTATATTCCTACATTGTGCATCACTCTGATAGAAAATTCTGACTTGGGTGAGAATCGAACTCCCGAGCTAGGAGATACCGTCTCATAGCTTTATCGACTGAGCTACCGAGTCCAGTCGGGAACAGCTCGTAATTAAATCCATTCACAAGTACGCGGCTTATTACCACGATAACAAGTGAATTGTAGATATATTCAAAAATAACTGCATTCATAAGAGCGACCACATAATTCATTAGTTCAGAAGGTGAACAACAGCCATGAAATGTAACTACATCTAGCAGATGACAGCCCTCGGGATGGTGTGAGTTGACATGATTATATAATATTAAATTATAGTTTCATGTGCAATTTAAGATATGATTCGACATAAATCATACAAAGCGCGTGCTTTTTCTGTTATTCCAATTAACATGAATGAAATAGGTGTCAATATTTATAACTTAACTAAGATAATGTGTAGTTCTGAATTGACTATATCAACTACACCACATTTTTTTCTAATGCGTAATATTTCGTACCACAAGCAAACTTACCCGACTCACAATAAAAAATATATGGTGAATCCCATAGAACAATGGCTGGCTCTAGATGGTGTACAGTAACGACCATACAACTGGTTCAAGGTCATTATATTTCAATTACATAATAATATATCGCCGAAGATGAGTGCAATTATTGGTCGACACATTGCATCTTCGAATATGTGGCTCAAGTAGTGAACGAAAACAAACAGTTTAAAGTCTTAATGTGACTGCGTAACGGTCCATTCTCACGGTGCGAATTGTAGTAACAACATGTAGCATACAACTTGGTTGCTTCGTGAGAACACTCGTACGATTTTGGTCGCATGCTACAAGTCGTAAGAAATAGAACAGGTCCTATTTCATGAGATAAGTTGCATGCTAAAAATCGGGGGATTCCCCAGCCGAGTTGTTACTACAAATAGCATCGTGAGAATGGACCTTAAGGATATTATTTACTCATGCGTTAATTGACATTGCGCTGGTTGGATGATATTCTGATATTTCGCATTAATTAAAAACTGTTTCTGTCAGGGAGATCGGTGACCCGTTCTAATGCGTTTATAAGTAACAAACCCACATCCTTGAACATACCGCTCCGTGGCGTAGAAAACAGTATAGGTGGACGATTTAACATATACTGTTTATTTAATCAGAAAGAAAACAATTGTAACAGAATACTTCACTGTTCGTGTTTATTACGTGTCTACAATAGAGAAAGCGCACCCAGAGCTTGTAAAATGGACGGTAAATGGCATAAATGTGGCTTCGTTTTCTTCAGCATTCTAATCAAGATATGTATTTCAATGGACAAAGAACATGTGGCGTCATCACCGGGTAAATTAATAAGTGGACAAAGCCAGGTCGCAGAACGCGACATATCCAAGATTGTCTCACAGGTAGCAGCACAGCAACGAAAGATTGATCAACTGCAAGCGTCAATAGCAACGGAGGCTACAGAAAGACAGAAACTCGCACGGTCACTTTTAGCTGAGATTACAGAAAGAATGACTCTCGAGCAGTCACTCCTAGTTGAGGTTGAGGCGAGAAAAAATCTGGAAATTTCGCTGAATAAGTTGGAGTCTGAACGGTTGAGAATGGCAAGTCTGCAAAAGCGCGATACCGACACAATAGACAAACTTCAACTCAGGCTAACAAGTCTGGAGCAGTCGCTATTGGCAGAGACAAGAAGAGGGAACAAACTGGAAGTGTCTCTGCAAAGGTTAGATTCATCTGTGCAGAAGCAATCGTCAAAGAGTCTTGAACCCAAAGTTAGAAATTTGGGCATATCGATAAGTTCTCTGAAAATTTCAGTAAACACCTTACAAGACTCAGTTTTAATTGAGGCGGATAAAGCAACAAAGCTGAACCAAAGGGTAGAAAATTTGGAACGTCTTGTACAGCTGACGACCAGTCCGACAGTCGTTCGTCCAAAAGGTAAGGAAGCTGATAGTCATGATAATGTTTTGGCCAAAGTGTCAAGCATTTGTTCGCCAATGATATGTATGTATGTAACAATACACGCCTTTTTGGAATATCACTATTCACAATCACTACTCTAACTTCCACTGACTAGCACGGAGTAATATTTTCAAACTGTGGCTCGATCGCAACAGAATTTCGTCAAATTGGAAAAGGGCTTTTACGCCATTGCATTCCATAATATTGAATTAGGTAGGCACTGTTTCCGGTGATCGATGGTGCAAATAGAATACATATAGCGGCTCTTGAGGACGTTCCTGCATCGTTGGGTGATTGCTTGGCAGGATCCTGGCTACATTGGGCCATATCCTAACGAGTTCAATCAAATTATATTCAACCCCACCAAAAATAATGCCGTCATAATTTGCGAGATTTGTGACATTATTCGCGATGAGATATGTTCAGTATCAGAGAAACTCCGCCAAGGGTCCTTCTGTATTCGTTGTATTTGTAGACTGTTATCTTTTCGCTGAAAACAAGCAATCAATCACACTCATCAAAAGCATTCATCACCTATTCATTCAACATCGCATCCGCATCAATTTCACTCCGGTTAATCAACGATATGCGCCGACTTTTCCATACAATGTCATATGTATGTCAAACTTCTCGTTACAGAATATTGAAGATTTGTAGACTATTGAATCACTGAACACACCAAACTTTAAACTGTATTGTCCAGCGGTAGCACCAAAGATCAGAATTTCCACTTCGAAAATTGTAGACAAAATCTAGGTAGACCTTGAAACGGCTACATTATCATAGTTAATTGGCTTGCCCGAAACAATTAATATCAGCTAGAAAATAAACTTCCCAATCGTTTAAACCAAAGTTTGGACTGGTGCCTGTATTTTCTGGTGGATGTTGATTACTAGAGCGCCGAAATTCACGACCATGTAATTACAGCAGTTTTGCAGGTTAAAGATAAATAACATACCAGGAGGATCTCAACCCATGCATAACAGCCATCTCATCATTCCCAGTTGCTGCAGGGAGTAGTTTAACAACATACAGACACTTCACGCTTGACTGTCCAAAGATAAATATATCAACATTAATTGGAGCGAAGTGCAAGAGATGGGGGAAATTGACCTTCTGGTTACTAAAAAGCAACCATATGACTCTGCAGGAAAGTATTCGTCGACACCAAACATTCAGATCCGAGAATACGTTGGATTCTCGGACGTAACCCTAGTATCTCAGCCGTTCAGCTGTTCATGTGGAGACTATGAAGTATCCACACGGCCCCTAGGACCGGCTTAAGCGGAATTAGATACGCTAGTTAGCTGCCTGTGATGACAGTTCAGCTCAAACAACTCATCTGATGTTAATGGATGAACCTCATGAACGTGTGATGGAGTAAACGCCTTAATATGGGGTAAATGCAAGAAACCTAGAAAAACTAACCTGTAATGTCCGACATATATATCTATATATACATCTCATATGGAATTCACATTCTTCTGCTTCTCCCAAGTTTCGTTATCAGTTACCTAATTTTTCAACAAATGACACATTTCTTTCAAATTTCTTTAGGGTGGCTATGGGGTCACGCAGATCCAAAATTGAGGTTAATTGGGGTGACCTTGTGGCCCAAAACACAGAGTCTGAGTCTACACCAGTTTATTGTGGGTGCGGCTCCAAAGGTCAGATTTGTCTGAATTATTGAAATCATTGTCTGTACTATGACGCCAGATCCAGGATATGGATTTTGGATACCTCATGTTTATGGCAAACAATGAACCTGTTCAGGTAGAAACATCACAGGTCAAGGACTCTGGGGAACAAAATCAGAAAATCATTGAAAATCAGTGTTTTGTCAGTGGATGCAGCAGTGAGAAGCGATGTATCAGATACCAAGATTGAGGTAAAACGGTCAAGGTCATGAGCAACAACAACTCCCAACTGATGAAAATTTAGCAACCATTCCTGTCCTGAAGTTTCGTCCGAATGGCAATATGGTAACTGTGAGTAATCCAAAAAATATAAACGTTCGAAAAGAGCTTCTGGTGCCCAAATGGAGTCAAATGTTTTTTGGTCGAAATGTCGAGAAAATTCGCTAGACTATATGGTATTGAGCCGGGAACATGAAATCTGCATTTACAAACTATAACATATATCAGCCTATCTGTCACTAGATCAGCCACAGTTTTGGTGAAAGGTCATTGGGATGACATAAAAAGGATCAATACAGCTAATGCTCACTAATCGAAGTCGAGCAATTCTCTTGCAAAGTGATTGTGCATCTAAAAATCTAAAAGAACCACGTGGAAAACAAAATTAGCGTGGACAAAGAAATCGTGCTAGTAATTTGCATAGGGGATCAATCTCGTAATAGCATATATAATACGTTTATCCTCAGATGGGACTACATTCTGCGAACAAGCAGACCCACCAGTCGCAAAAGCTACAAAATGCATAATTCATCAAAATGACATGTAGTGTTCATAGCATAGTCCGGTACTCAAGTCGTTTTCCGTAATATCAGGTGAACATCTTCAATCATTATCAAATAATAATAGTCCGTGGTCATAGAGCATTATTGTAATTCAACATGCACTAACACGTTTATTGCCAAATACGTATATAGTCGTAGCAGTGGGTCTACCAGATTCTACCACTACGAGTATACTCGTGGTAAGCTATTTATATGGTACCATAAAGGACTGACAACGTGACAAAAACTATGAATTTTTATACTCGTAGCTGACACGTAGACGACTTGGCAAATAGCAACAGGAAGTTATTCATCCCTGGCAGACAATGTGTTTAAAGTTTCTGCAGCCCAAATTCTCTCGATAGTAACTTATACAACATTCTAGTCGTACTAATACTGTGGGTGATCGCGTATCATTCATCCAATAAAACAAGTGCTTGAAATACAAGCGACTGGTCCGTAATTCAGTATTCAACCGTTCAAAGAAACTACGTGCACATAATCCAAATTACAAGCATCTGGTCCGTCATTCAAAATTCAAATGTCGTCCATTAAAGAATTTCCGCGTTCATATTCCAAAGGCCCATTCCTTATTACATATAACAGTATTAGCACCAAATTCGAAAGACAATCATAGTATACATAAACATAGGCTAGTTTGAACAAGACCAACTTCATATAACACCATTATCACCGAATTAGAAACAAATAATCACAGTATACACAAACGTAGTCTAGTTTCCTGCAAGAGTGAAGCGGTCAACAGTTTTCAGTGATGCCGGCAAGACAACGATTTTTTTCAAACTATCAAATCCGTATCGCTGGTCAATAGCTCTTGATAGGCTACATGCTAGTTCGTGTTAATTGGTTGATGAAGGGTTAATGTGTGCATACTTGAAGACCCCCTTTCAGAAGGCTGATATATGATAAAAAAAATGCAAAAAAAGGAAAAAATATAAAAAAAATAAAGAGAAAAATAAAGGAAATAAAGAACGACCGGACAGACCAGAAAGTCTCAGAGGCACAACTAAGATTTTCAATGATCATGACATGAACTTCCTTGCAATAGTCATGAAAATACGGCTCGGACAGACGGACAGAGACAGCAGAGAGCCCGATGAGATGGGGGAAGGGGGAGGGGGGTGGGGAGAAATAAAAAAAATCTTACCGAAAAATCGTTCAAAAATGCCTTTTTAGAAAATGACATCAAGTAACGTCATCATGGCGGCTATCTTGGATTGCTTTACATTTTCTAGTAGAGCTTCCAGAAGACATAGTGTGGTAAGTTTTCAGTAATCTGGCTTTAGGGATAGCAAAAATATATAGGACCATTTTCTACCCTCCCCAGGCTGCGATACACCCCCAAATCCCCCAGCCCAGATAGGGTTAAAATCTCATTGTAACTGCCTAAGGATATTATTTTTGCGTTAATGGACCTTGCATTTGGGGATGATATTCTGACATTTTACATTAACAAAAAACTGTTTTCATCAGAGGAGATCGATGATCCGTAACTACATTATAATGGATTATATATAACAAACCCATACCCTTTAACATATTTTACCACTTTATCTCCAGGCATAGAAAAAAAAGTAAGTGTAGACGATTTGCTATACACTGTTAATTTAATCAGAAAGAAAAACATATTCTAACAGAATACTTCACGGTTATAAAATGGACGGAAAACTGCATATCAGTAGCTTCGCTTTCTTCAGCATGCTAAATCAAGATATGTGTTTCAGTGGACAAAGAACATCTGGCGTCATCATCACCGGGCAAATTATTAAATGGGCAAAGTCAGGTCACAAAAATTAGTAAATTTGAACGCGGCATATCCAACCTCGTCTCAGCACTTCAGCGAAAGTTTCGTCAACTACAATCGTCATTAACAAAGAAAGCTACAGAGAGACAGAAACTCGCGCTGGCACTTACATCTGAGGTTAGAGAAAGACAGAAACTCCAACAGGCAGTCCTAGCTTGGGCTGATGCGAAAAAAATGCTGGAAACATCGCTGAAGAATTTGGAATTGTCGTTAAAGAAAGAGAATGAAACTGGATCAAGAAACCAACAGGCTGAACGGTTGAAAGCGGCAGGTCTGCAAAAGCAGAATGATGACACACTAGGCAAACTTCAACACGAGGGTAAGAAGCCTGAAGCACTCGCTTTTAGCAGAGAAAAGAAGGGGGAACAAATTGGAAGTGTCTCTGCAAATATTAGAAACATCGGTACAGAACCAATCATCAAACAGTCTTGGAGCCAAAGTTAGACATCTGGGCATATCGGTAAGTTCTCAGCAGTTTTCAGTGAAAATATCTCAGGATTCAGCTCTAATTGAGGCGGTTAAATCAACAAAACTAAATCAAAGGGTCGGAAGTTTGGAACGTCTTGTACTGCAGACGACCAGGCCGACAGGCGTCCGTCCAAAAGATGGTAAGGAAGCTGATAATCATGATAATGTGTTAGCCCCGGTGTTAAGCATTTACTCTCCATTGATACGTATGTATGCACCAATAGACGCCTTTGTGAAATATCACTATTCACAAATGACTACTCTGATTCCACTGCTTAGTGCGTCGTAATATCTTGAAACTGTGGCCCGATCGCAGATGAATTTCTTCAAATTGGAAACGGACTTTTACGTCATTGTATTCCATAATATTGAATTAGATAGACAATGTTTCCGGTGATCAATGGTGTAAATCATGTAAGTATAACAGCTCTTGCATCGTTGCGCGGTACTAGAATGGCCGGACCCGGGATGTATTTGGCCATATCCCAATGTGTATTTGCCCAAATGGCTTTAATTCAAATCACGTAAGATTCTCGCAACAATAGTTTGCACTCGATTTCCATATGACACTATTTGCGATGGCATATGCCCAGTATCAAGAGAAACTCCACCACGTGTACAGTCCTTCTCCACACGTTGAATTTGCACCGGAAACAAGCAATCAACCGCACTCGTCAGAAGTATTCGTCATTTATTCATTCAACATCATTCGCTTCACTTTGGTTAATCAACCCTATACGCTGACTTTGGCATACAATGTCATATGTGTGTCAAACTTCTTGTTACAAAATAGTGGAGAGTTGCAGGATATTGAACCACTCAACACACCAAATCGTTAAAATATATTGTCCAACTATAGTACCAAAGAACAGAATGTACACTGCTAAAATTGTAGGAAAAATCTTGGTCAGCCTTGAGGATTCTACATTACCTTAGTTAAGTGATTTTCCCGAAATAATTATGTCAGCCAGAAAAATAAAATTCTCCAATGGTCCAAATCAATGTTTAGAACTGGTGCCTGCATTTCCTGGTGAATGTTGATTACTATAGCGCCGAAATCCACGACTTTTTAACAGCAGATTTGTGGATAAAAGATAAAATATCGCAGCGAGCTGCAACCCACGAGCTCGGGTTCCACGCGCCCATCGCAGCCAATTGAGTAGCAAAACTGATAGGCCGATAACGGCCATTTCATTTTAGGTAGTAACATTCTAAATCTGGTTTTAGAGAGATTGATCCATCGGTGATATGAACCAAGTAGGCTTCGATCGGATAAGTGATTTTGGGTGAGAAGATTTTAAATGTGTTTGACAGAAAAAGGAAATAGCGGGAACACTATTGAAACTACGATGAAACAGAGATCATATTTCCGAAAGACCTGTTTCTCAAAACTACAATGAGACAACTACAAATCTGTATCTCCCATGGTTCGAAATTTATAGCCCATGTTCAGATTCTAGCAAACTTCAAAATTTTTCGATATTATTCATCACCATGTAGAAGAGCATATATGCAGTCACTTTCGCTGCCCAAATCCATTACTTTAAAATCCGACAATTATGATTGGTCGATGGCGGCCACTTTTGGTATGCATTAGATCTAATAGGTCCTAATCACCATGTGAAGTTTCACCTTCGTGGATGCAACAGTATTGAATTGGGGCCCAAATAACATACCAAGACGATCTCAGTGTTTTACTCGAGCCAAGCATAACTGCCATCGCATCATCCCCAGTTGCTGGAGAAAGATAATTAAACAGCAAATAGACCATTCACACTTGACTGCCCGAAGACAATGATACCAACATGAATGTATATCTCCTATGAAATGCACTTTCTCGTTCAGCTTTCGTTATTAGTTCCTTAACTTTTAACAAAGTACTTGAAAATCATTCGAGTTCGAAATCAATACAGCTGTGTGTAATGAAAACATTGCACAAAATATGGCCAAGACAAATCTACTTGCATACCAAAAACGTTCAGCATGTCAGTGGTAAGCTAATACCAAGCAAAAGGAACACGTGTATTGCTAATCAAAACCTATCTAGTCATTGCAGTAAAAACTGCTGTGACGGTAGAAAGGAATCGCGTGGGAAATTCAGTCGGTCACGACAAACAATTCTGAGCAAGGCGCATTCGCGCAATTTCCAATTCAAGCCACCACATGGCATTATACAGTGTTGCAACAAAAATAAACGAAACATAAACACAATTAGCCTGTGATTAGATGTCTAAAAAATTCACATGTTAACGCCAATTTTTAGACTTCGTTACAATGACCAATGCTGACTTTTGCTGACTCATCTCGACGGCATTAAGACATACCCTTACTCATTATGAAAGCTAGAAGCCTTGATGATATGTATTGCACTTAACCCTGCCTGGCCTTGGGGGGGGGGGGACAAATGCACCCCTACCAAACTTTCTGCGCTATCTCCGGCGAAACTCCTTGACTTTATAGTTTATCATATTGGAGTCATTTTGAGCCTATTTACATAACCCCCAAGCAGAGGTTCATGGGTAAATTTAAACTAGCGGTCACGTGGTGTACCAGAAAAGTGATGTTTTTGTCATATTTCTTCAAAATTTCTGCTTTTTCGCGATGAAAAGTTGGTAAAAAATATTTTATTTCACATGACATTAATATTTACTAACTTATCATGCAGTTTTTGCGGAGAAATTGCATAAATAAAAAATTCGAAAAATCCGACCGAAAAATCGACGAAAGATGTCGTTTTTGAAAATGACCAAGCGACCATGTAGATTTTTTGTCATATTTTCTGTTAGAGCTTGACCCAAGGGTATAGTGTGGTAAGTTTCATCCCCCTAGCTCAAGGGGTAAGAAAAATAACTAGGAGGGGGGCATTTCAGCCCCTCTCTCCAGGCCAGGATACGTCCCAAAATTAAGCCCAGGCCAGATAGGGTTGAAACAAGTTGAAAACTTCGGTAATTAAAACCAACTCGCCATCTGACGTCATAGACTTATATCTGAGGATCCCACAAAAAATCACTAAATTCAGGATTCAGTGTATGATCAGAGAATCGCGGCTAAAAATAACCAGTCTACCATGGCCCACCAGGTAGTATAACGGCTCCACAGTCTATATCAACCAGGCTCTCATGGCCTACCAGTCTTAAAGCCGACCAATTATTACAATGACTACATTAATACGTAAACAATATCCTCATCTGGCCTGGGCTTTTCATGACTCGTCCAGGCATGTGTGTTTGGGGGGGGGGGGGTCATTTTTGTCCCACCCTTCCCTAATTATTTTTTTTACCCCTTGAGGTAGGGTGCCTGAAACTCACCACAGTTTACTTTTGGATCAAGCAGAACATGTGAAAAGTCCAACATGGGCGATTTGGTGACGTCATATTAACGTAATTTAAAAAACGCTATCTTGAATTTACCTATGATCCTCTGCTGCAAGGGTTACGCAAATAGGCTAACAAAATTACCCCAATATGATAAAATACAAGGTCATGGAGTATCAACTCTCATTTTTGGTCGTTCCGAAGATAGCGCGGAAAATCTATTATTGGGGAGCTTATTGGGAGGGGGGGTATAAAGCCCCAGACCTGGTACAGTTAGGATAAAAAACGTCAAGTGCTAGCATACTGCTACCCTAGCTATTATAGAAACTGATCGGGATAGCAGTCATCAACAGAAATTCATTGGTCACATCACAATGTTCTCATAAATAGTTCAAAGGCTACATTAACCAGTCACAAATTCAATAAATTTACCCGCCATTTATTCGTGTAATCTACTTGTTTGATCGTTAGTTTATCAACCTGACTAGGCATGCAGTTCTACTTAAAGTAAACGAAACAAAACGCGCAAAATATACGAAATCTGTCAACAGATCATACAAAGCGTTGCCATGGTACGCACGAGCCAATACATGGTCCAATACATGGCAACAACCTGATTTATTGTTGAACGCGACGTTAAAGCTTAATTCTCTATCTCTCTCTTGTTGATTTGGACCGAAATGTTCCATCAAAATTGATGGGACTGTTGTCCCAGGGTCCATTACGACATGACTCATAGACGTAAACCGTAAACCGTTTCATCACAGACACCATTGCTAATTAATGGAAGAGTCACCACATAAGGCAGAAAGTTCAAAAAAGTCTATAGAGGGCATATATTACAAAACACAGTTATGTTCAATCAATATCCACAAAGTATCGCTAAGTGGAACTAACCAAACTGTATATACTGAATAAAAATACTCGGGAAGGCAGCACTCTTAAGATTAACTGTATTTATTTTGCTTGAGCTTTCGTGAGTATATAACCAAACAGGTGGGTTATATACCGGCGAAATCTCATGCAAAATAAATGTAGTTAATCATAAAATGACTGCCTTTTGGGGTGTTTTTTCATTCTCTAGAAACTAACACGGCTACCCAAAGTTTATACCCTATATGCTGTATCTGCGGGATGCACACACGGCTACGCCACGGACAAAGACGTGAAACACAAGATTCCACGAAACGTGTCACTGTTAGATACAAATAATGTTTACTGTCTGGGCCGACAACATCTCAGTGAGGCGGATATTCAACTCATTTTCCTTTCCCGATTGCATGCCATGCACTGTTCAATGCTCAAGACACACAGTTTTGAGATGATAATTTGGCCTATAACTGGAGTATTTCTACGCATTTCTGTTTGGGATTCAGTCTAATCAGAATTACGTGACAGTTACACACTGGATTCGTTGGCAAAATTGTTGTCTCAAATCTCAAAAATGTCCTGATACTGGCGGTTTTTTGACCGAGTGGCATTGTCGTGGGAAGTACTGTACGGCCGTGGTCGAAAGAGATGTTAGGTCACCATCAAGCCGTTGTCTGGGAAGGATTCGAGACGCCTACGACCGGTATATCGTCAAAAAAGCCGGACAATGCAGACTCGTTCTATACGAAGTTATGTTTATCCTGCCAAGCTTGCCAATGTGATTTTTCGATGTCGATCGTACGTGGGATTCTGTGGGTCATCGGCATTCCACGGGCGAAAGAACATGAATCCTCAAAAGATTCCGGTTCGGCCAGTGGTTTTCTATGGACTTAAAAAGGAAAGGGAAGTTTGAAATATGGTTTTCTCTAGATTCAGCTACAATAGTTGAAAATGAGAAACCCATTTGTGAAATTCACCGATCATGTCTAATTGTATTCTTGAAGCGTACACAAAAATTCATTGTCTCGGACCTTATTCCCCCTTTCAATGCATACCCTACCTTGACTCTTAATACCACATAATGTTTAGAACTGTGTTTGGTGCAGTTGACAAATTTAGGTAACTCATTTGTCTAATTGTCCTCAAGACACCTATCGACACTGATTCACCTCAACCTATATTTCTTGCAGTTATGCCGCTTATCAGTTCTAATCTGTACCTGATTTCATCATATTCATTATTGTTTGTTACAAAACCTGCATGTGTTTGTTGGTTTACTTTGACATACATGCAGGTGTATCAGTAAGTACCTTGATAAGCATCCCATCAGACTTGCTTGGAAGATTTCAGAGATTTCTCAATTTTGTGTGTCAAAAGATTGATGGTCCCACATGGTACTATTTCTTCCCCGATTCTCACTACGCATGGATCTCATTGACAAGGGATCGCCGAGGGGTTTTGATGTGATCATCCTCATGATTATTAGTTTGTATCCAGTCCATCCATACTTGTTTCTGTTGGTGTGATGTACCAAGGTTCGAACCTTCTCAATTTATTCTTTATGCCTCAGGGTACAGTGTCTAACTCTTGTAATCAACAAATTCTTGAACGGTCCACATGTCAGTTACTATTTTATGAACAAATGAAACACTTTCATGGACATGATGAAATATACTTAGTACGTTTCGATGTGCCATGCCGGATTGTATTTTGTTTTTCGACGATTTCCCACAAATTTATGGCTCTTTATCCAGCCCTTCAATAATTTATTGTCAGGTCGATATCCCGGTTACTATTCCATTGACATATCAGAAACTTACACTGTTGATGCTTGATGCCTTGGCAAACATGACAAACGTTGATCACCTGGTGTCCAAAGTCCTCACCTCTTATTCAACCAATTGTATGCTGATGTGCAAACATGAGGTTTTTAAGGCTAAGAGGTCAATACATCATTAGGTACATGCTCGCCTATGTTTGCTGAAGTAGTCTGCACTCTTCATATGCATCTGTAGATAACTTTATAGAGGTCTGTTACCTGGATTTTTGCAGATTTCCATTGGATTTTATTTAAATCATGTAGTTCTACTTTTACCCCTACGGAGTTTGACAACTTTGTTGTCAACACATTGTTAACGGGATTACAAAAAAGCTACTCAAAATGCAGCAAATTATTCTTAGGTGTATATTCATTAATTTTCTCATCTTTTACCAGGTGTACGTCCGGACAACTTCATTCTACTGACTGATACTACAAACAAGACGATATATCGCATGGACATGACCACCTTCAGCTATGTACAGATCCCTCATGATGCTCACGACAACCCTGTCGCTCTTGACTATGACATGCTAGAGAGTCGAATCTATTGGACAGATGTTGGTTCTAGGCAGATACGAAGCTCGTCCCTTGATGGTACATCCGCCAGAACTTTACTACAGCTTAATTCACGTGAGTGTTGGTGCTTGCAGTGTTGATGGAAGGAAAATGATTGTGCTCACTTAGTCACATGTACCCTCAGTAATAAAGGACTAAAAGATCTTTGTGGTACCAGTCTACTGTGGTACCAGTTTCTTGTGGTGCTTGTTTACTGTGGTACTGGTACAGGTGTATTTTGATACTGGTATACTGTACATAGTTCCACTCTACTGTGATAACGCGGTACTGTTGTGGTACAAGTATCAGTTATAATAATAATTACAATACCAGTCTAACATGTCTCATATGGTACTACTATACTGATTTACCTCAGTATTTGTGACAGTAGTATTGCTCTATTCTGGCACCACTCGATTGGCCTTGCTTTAGTTCTTGTACCCTCTGTTGCAGACCGTATCCATATCCTGTGTGCATTAGCCGTAGTATACAGTCTGCAGCTCATGGTCACTTACTCGGAAGATCTGAATGGCGTAGATTAAAATTGTTGAGTTGAACGCCATGCCAACTTAAACTACTCGTTCACTTTGTCCAATCACTGTTTTGCGGGACATGCAGTGGTTGTGGTTTTGTGTGCACTTGTTGACTGACTAGTAATGGCGAGATTGGTATATGCGTTAATAACTCAGTGCGGGCGATCAAATTCTCTCAAGGTTAATAAACCACTGAAGGCATAAAGCTTCATTATCCACTGTTTTCAGGGTATAGTTCTTGCCAACTCCAGCACCTTTTGTTCATTTCCTGCCCTTTCGTCCACAGGAGCTGTTCCTGATGGCCTGGCTGTCGACCCACTATCACGGAATGTATATTACACAGACACTGGTAACAGTGTCATCGTTGTCATGACACTTGGTGGATTTGCCCGCCGTACCATCATCAGCAGTAACATCGACAAACCAAGAGCAATAACTCTCAATCCAACACAGGGGTAAGTTTAGAAAGTAAGGATCAATTCACTTGGTAAATATCGTATTCTTGACTTGAACAGTGTCAGTCATCATATATTTTCCATACATATGAGCAAATTATCTTTGATGAAACGTTTAAATGTCGTGTGATCGACTTAGTTTTGTTACTATCACTTGTAAAAACTGTGTCGGGGACGGTACCAGTGATCTGTTTCAAATTATACTTACGTAGAGTGTGATTCAATACAAGCTATCTGCAATTTTGTGATACTCAAGCATCAGCTGAATTAATACTTTTATCAAACACGAACTACCCATGAAAATTGAAATCTGATCGAAAGAGAACAGTTAAATGTCATTTTGTGCGAGAAAATTGCAATCTGATTTAAAACAGATCTAGATATGATACTTCTCATATCTCAAAGTCGGCTCATTGCTGCAGAGTTAACTTATGACTTCAATAGCTATTACCAGCTGCTTTCACTGGTTAATGGAGCAATTTCTGTTTCTGTTTTCAATCAGATTAAGTTAAGTAGATTCAGTCAATGCAAGTTTTCTACTATTCTTTCAACGGTCACCCACCTGCAGAATTGAATTTTCCATTATGAATCATCTTTATAAATTTAGATAAAGGTTCATTTTTGTTTGTACAATGCCCACCCAAATCCGTGCAGACTATTAGAAATACATATGGCGGCATTCTCCGCCATCTTGTTGCTCGCAACATCCTTCTGAAGGGAACTAATTTGATATTAAAGACGGCACTCAGAATATAGTAACGGTGCAAATCCATATGTCCAATCTTGACGAGTGCATATTTATTTACAGTGATATATCATTGGTCCAAGTTATTTACAATATATGAGTTTGGTATATAGTAAGAAACATGATTCTATCGATATAGGATCCTGTTTTGGTCAGACTGGGGCAGCGCACCGAAGATTGAGAAGAGTAACATGGATGGTACATCTCGAGTGACGATCATCGCCTCAGGACTCAAATGGCCGAATGGGCTTGCAATAGATTATGCAAGTAAGTGGACATTGGTACTTGATGGGATAATTACATTACATTATCCTCACCGTCAGTTACTTCCTGACGAGCGGTGGTTGTCTCCAGGTACTCCGACTTCCTCCATCAATCAAATTGGCTGTCACCACATTAGTGAAATAACCTTGAATGTGACATTAAACCAACCCCCCCCCCCCCCTCACCAGCTCCCCACCATAGGACTCGATGTCATAAAACAATCACCATTTGGTTACTTTCACACTTCTGGGGAAAAGACCTTTACCCAAAGATATAGGGTGGTAATTGTCAGCTCCCTAGTCTCAGGAATAATGAAAATATCACACGCAAACAAGCACACAGGCTGTAGTAAACCCCCAAGCCGCCAGGCACGGTTAAAGGTCAGAAAATATCTAAGCAGGGGTTCATAGAAGTCACATTTTACAGACGTTAAGAGGATGTGAAATTCACTCAAAAATCCAAGAATCATTGTAAAATTATGTAAAACTCAATTCTGGCAAAATACTAATGCCATGAATATTAAATTATTTGAATATTGCATATTTCGGGGGTAAACTTCTAGGAAAACTTAATATTGATTGGACAAAAACCCAACAAGATTTTGAGGTCTTTGAACCCCTGCCAAGACGATGTAAGATAGAGGTGTTTAAAGTCAGTGGTTATGTGGAGATCCTGATTATTGGTCTAATTCCGGGCAGGTTTGTCAGTTCAACACATTTGGTCCATATTTAGGCACAGAGAGAACTAACCAAAATGGATACACACACATGGTAAGTCTAACACCTTAGTCATCACTGAAGCATGAAGCAGATATATTTTGAGCCTTAGATTGCATTCGCTCAGGACTGAATTCTCCGATATTTTCGTTTTACAGCTAGTCAGTTGTGCTGGTGTGATGCTGGTACGTCTAAGCTGGAAACATCTGATTTCAATGGTCAGCACAGACGTGTCATCCTACAGCACCAGACTATCCACTTCTTTGGAATCACTGTCGTTAATGATGACCTCATCTATACTGACTGGAACTCGCGGTGAGTCTTCCTGAATACTTTCTGGTGTAGGAAATTAACAACAACTAGTGTTTTATACATTAGATCAATATTTTACCTTAATCACAAGCTGTGTTAAAGCCCTAAATACCATAAAATCGGGAAGGGGGTCAAGTTTATAAGAACAGGAATTTGACAAAATGGTCTACAATCTTGTAGAAAATCCGCTATTTCTTCTTTATTTTAATGATTTTAGAGGGTGGTTCTATTTTTTCCACAAAATTGGAGATGATTGAATTTTAAATGGGTATTTATTCACTGTACATGTATTTGTTTTGTTTTTCCCTTGAATCATATTCCATCTATATTATTCATCAAAGTGATTATGGTTTTATCATGAAATCATTGAATAGAGGAACATACAATGTCGTATGTTGGTAGAATAGTATTGCTTGACATATTATCAGTACAGCTGGAATTCACTCAAAAACTCAACATGCTTTGAACATGTGCACCTGCTATTTGTGAACATTTCGTAATTTTTCATCAAATGTATGAGGTGTTAAACTTTTGAACCATTGAACCGTTTCACCATCACTTTCAATGTACCACTGGCATTTGCTAAAGTAAATCAACTAGTCCTGATATTTGTGAGATGAAATATTAATTCTTGTAAGATTTATCAGGTCTTGATGACCATGACCATGAGCCATTTTCATCATAAATTTCAGTTAGCTTTACTCCTAATTTTTGTCAAATTTATTTTATTTTGGACTTTGCTATTTTCCCTTCCACTACAATATACCATTGGCAATCAAGTATAATCAGCTACACATACAGTTTTTTTTCTCAGGACATTCCTGAGACTTTGCAGGGCGATTAAACAGTCTGTGAAGATGTGCACCTGTTATTTGTTAGATGAAATATTAATTTTTCTCAGGTTTATGAAGTGTTGAACTTTTCCATTTTCATCATGAATTTCAGTTTAGCTTTACTAAAAAATGCTAGTCCTAGGTGTATGATTGAGATGTTACTGAAACCATTGTAGGTTTCTTAAACAGGGTTCGAAGATGTACACCTCCGTTTTTTAGATGAAATATTAATTTTTATCAAATTTATCCATTGCATTAACTTATACATTTTATTAACTACCATTTTCTCCCATTAATTTCAGTGTACATAGTGATCCTGTATAGTCAACTAATTAACTTAGGACTTTGTAGACATGCAAAGCATACTGAGAAGATATGCACATCATACATGTATTTATGAAATGAATAGCTAATTGTTATCAAAACCAAAGTACTAGATTTTCACTTCGTCATTTTTCTCATCAAACTTAACACGATTATCATTAAGAGTAATCAGCCAGCTTATATTGCCGTCAAATAGTGCCATGAATTCACCAACCACATAGTGTCTGGTTTGCGATATAGCTGAATTCTTATCTAGAATGATCACGTTTTTAGTTGGATCTGGAATGGAGACAACACGTCCGTATACGTCCGAACGGAAGTCTTTTTTTCATTTTTACATGTCTTTGGAATTTGAATATTGATGAAACTACCTACCAGGTTGTCTCACTTGATAAACTGTATTGTACGGACTGAAGACCTTGTTAGCATGGTAACAGGATGCAGGCCTACCTGGGTTACTATTTAACACTTGCTCTTTTGCTTCCAGAAATGTAATGCGTGTGGGCAAATCCAATGGTCAAGGGAAGACAACTATTGGCCCTGGTCAGTTTGGTAGACTCAATGGTGTTGTATACCACAAGGATGGATATGGTATAACGGGTAAGTAATTGTATAGGATTATGCTGGATTAAGTTCTGTGTGCATTGTCTTCAAGCATCAGTGCGACATCATATGAGATCCCTGCATGGCCAAAAGGAAATACCTCTCACGTCGCAAACTTTTTGTCTTTATAGAATATCTGCGGAAAAATTAACAAATTTATTTCTCATCCTATCAGAACTGTAGGAACCGTTAATCATTTTAGCGCTAGCATGAATAGTGAAGGATCGTATCTGTCTACAGCATGGTGCTACAGTGAGGCAGCACTATAGAACGTACCACTGGACTGCTCTGTAGCATGTAGGCACACCATAATGATATGTTGAGAGTGACGTTCAATCTTATTCACTCACTCTTTGCAAAACCTTGTTTCAGAGTTTTCGCTAACATTCGAAGCAGGTGGCTATGTGTTTGTCATTAATAATAACATTTAATGCCGAAATTGGTGTGCTGTGTGCGCTAAACTCATTGAAAATATCCAGCTACAGATAACTGCTGTCTGAATTCCGGCGCCTACTATCTCCCTCTATCAGGCACCTCACTATTGATGTATCTTTCAGGAACTAATTTGTGTTCTGTGGGGTGGGGAGGCTGTTCACATATCTGTGTTCCTGCGCCAGGTGGATCAACGATTTGTGTATGTCCAGATGGCCTTACTCTTCAACCAGATCGTTTGTCATGTAGCAGAGGTGTGTAGACTCCAACAAGCGTTGACATGTAGATTAAGTTCAATATGTCACCTGTCTGCAATATATGTAGGTAACTGGTATCCAATATTCGTACACAAGTCAGCTTCTCTGTTCACACTTCAAATTAGCCTTCATATATCAGCCCACCGGCTCTGTTCAAAAGAATTTATAAAGAGACACAACACCTCTCAATGAACTCGAACCCATTTGAATTTTGAAACATGCCATATGTGAGGGTTATTGATTGGCCATCCTCTGTATCTGGCCACTCCTACCACCATATTTGGAGGAATGACGTAACTGGGAAAACATGTATATGTTCTGCTTTGCTCATCCCTGGTTTGTTGATGAAATTTACACCTGGGATATGAATGCTTTCGGTGGTCTGATCTAACAAGGGTAATTCGAGTTTGAAGTCACATTGTATATGAAGATGGTAGTTTCCCAGCACAACACAACCCTCACCGACTTGTCATGGAACTTGTATCAGTGGTCTTGAATTTGCTTTGAATAGTGAAAACCTTATAGGGTTTTACCTAACTTGCCTAATTTTATACCGTAATTCTTCATACAATCAACTAAATTTTAGCTGGTCAGCCACACATATTGTAACAAATGTACAGTCATTAATAATATATTTGCTATTTCCTGTTTAAAGTAAGTGTTTGTAGAATCCGTGAACGATGTTGATCATATTGGCAAAATTGATCATTCTCGCAAAACACAATCCAGGAGAGTGAGAATTCAAGCCTGTATGATACTGATATTATGTTATCCTCCTACACAACTGCATTTTTCAGCAGAGCAATCGATAACTCATCTAAAGAAAGAGTTTTTCGAGAGATGGAGAAAGAACAGTCTCCTAAAAATGACTGGAACCTGTCATTCCCACATTAACTTCCATTTTCTAAGTAAGACAGTGAAGCTTAAATACATTCTGGGAAACCGCTTCACAGACACGGTTATTACAACTGAAAAATTTACGTGCTTGCTTGCTAAAAGTTGAGTTATCAGTAAGTTAATTCATGCAGTGTAGAATATCCTATCAGGATCATGTCATGCTAATCGTATATATACATACGAGTCAGTAGACATGATATGGTTACACTGAAATGTGTCAGCTGTGCGTCATGACTCGTGTGAATCTTGCTTTTATTCTGCTTGTACTCATCTGCCGTGTTTGGCACCTTGTTGTTTTCTTAAATTGTTTGATTATACTACCAGTCTACTGACTGTGCTGATGTGTTAATAAAAAAGTCAAAAAAAAGGTATGTATGTACAAGTCAAATTCTTGGGGTTGATATTATGAATTCCCTGACCAGGAAACCTGGTCTGTTTCCTAAATTTGGAACTCAGGGCATGTTCCCTAATCAGGGAACTAGGAGACTGTTTCCAAATCAGAGAACCCAACAATTGTCTCCTAAACAGGAAACATTTGCATGTTTCCAAATCGGGGAAGAAAATAGTAGGTTTCCTGATTTGGGAACTGATTCCCTGAATGGGACATAAGTTCCCCATTTTGGAGTTGGACCGGACTGCATAATATTGTATTCTAGAAGCGTACAAGAAAATTCATTGTCTCGGACCTTATTTTTGGAGTTGTCCCCCTTTCCAAGCATACTCTACCTTGACTCTTAACACATAATCTCTAGAACAGTGTTTCGTACAGTCCACAAATTTCGGTAACTTATTTATCTAATTGTCCTCAACACACCTATTGCGATATATAGGCAGACAGTATGATCGATATACAGACAGATATTATGATCGCTATACAGACAGACACTATTATCGATATATGGACAGACAATATGATCCATAAAGAGAGGATCTTACACGAGTGCTCGTTTCATAACTTTCATACGAAATGACCACGAGTGCAAGATTCTGTTTATCACATAACTTAAAACAGAAATAACCAACACAGATCGATTCATTCCCAAGACATTTTTAAATTCTTTTCTGACGAACATTGACAGCCTCAGATGAACCACAACTTCGATAACTGATACTTCCGCGGTAATAATATAGTCCCATAAACAAATGTTCAGCAAGACAGTTTCTGAATTCGCGGTCAGTTGCAAACGCTGTAGAAGAACAGTTAATAAGATAATACACACCAATTCAATTCGAATTGACCATAACATATCCAGGAATGCAGTAGTATATACGACATTAGTCAACGCTCGCCTGAGTCATACATGCCGTAGACGCGTGATTGTTGCCACTGGTTTTAGCACGTGCACGGATTGGGAAGGAAGCCGGGGGTGAAGACTTGTGCACATGAATTTCGAACTGACCATCAGATAGATTCCCAAAAAACAGAGTGTGAACGTATTGAACATGCAGAACTGTTGACTGTTTAGACTGTTTCACAGAATTGCCACTCTGACTACACGATATGATGGATGGAAGAACTTGAGATGTGGACGGTGTTCATTGCGCGCTTTCGTTGACCTTTGAGTTCAAAACCCGAGAAATTCGTCGGTGTTGTTCGTTGTTCATATGGGAGTAGTTGTTTATAGATTGAATGTCCCTGTACCCAGAGATTTGCATTATTTGATTTGCCGGAATATCGTTGTCATGGAGCTTTGAACAAGGTGTTTCCTTGCGCTGGAGTTAGTGAGATGCTTTTTGTGTGAGGATTCACTGTGTGAGGATTCATGCCGAGCTCGCCAGTCGCTTCATCAGGGATCCGATTTATTTTTCGCCACAGGCTGACGCAGAAACCACCATTCATCTTTCGCAGATTAGTCTGTTGTTGTATTTGCCGCTAGGTAGAAAGGATCGTCGGATTCACAAAAATGCATTGGTCGTTTCTCTGCATAACACTTGTATATCGCGACGGGACACCTGTCGGGTTTGCTCACATCTTCGGTTTCACAACCCGAAGTTTCGCAGATTTTCACCAGTTCTGGCTTTTGTCTGTCTCTCGTTAAGCTCCAGGTATACTCTTGGCCATTTGTGTCCGTATTTACAGAAATGTAACCCCAACAAGCACGCCGGTGTTTCGTTTCTCCATGCATCCCAAAATGAACGGTATTACAGAACCACAAACTCTGGAGGACTTTGTTCGGCGTTTCCTTTCCAAGTGCTTCAGTGAGCCAAAGTTCATCAACCTGTTCGGGAGAAATGGAGGATTTCCCTTGTCTTGTCGTTTTAGATCCGTTTGTTTAGATTTCAAGACCTTGCGGAGTTGATCGAATTCAACGCTCGAAGATAGGCTGTACCCGTACTTCTTTCTCCGAAACTTGACATCATTGCCCGAAGGCTATTGGGTTCGTATTCCGACCTGTCTGCTTTACGGACACTTCTGAAATATTTTGACAACAAAATGTTCAGTTGGGGAGGTGGTATTCCGTGAATCGAGCGGGTTTCATTTATGGTAGGCTGTTGCAGATATTTTCCTAGAGTTTTAATGTCATTCAACGTTTTGCTGAGAGTATGCTTGTTTACTTGCAGAGTTATGAAATCATCAATATCGTCGTCATTCACGGGCTGAAATATTATGGGAACATTTTCCGTGGGGTTGGAAACGATAGACACAGAGAGAGTAGCTGATGTCGTCTGCTGTGGGAATTCGTTCGTGATAATTTCTAATCTGTGGGCGAGCAAATCGACTTCAAAGTCTATTCCAAAAAGTATAACAGTATATAATACTTCCCCTTCATCCTCCAACATTTGTACAATAGCAGCTCTTCCTTTCCCATCGATTTTCACCACGTTCCCAACTTTCAAAACGGCAGCCATTCTGTCGTAATTTTTACCCCAATGGTAGTAAATTTGACCCCGTAGTAAAAGAAGTGCGCCTTGACGTCACGCGTATTAATAACTTTCCCACGCTACCGGGCGCCGTCAAATCAGAATCGTTTGAAGTGTTATTCGTCTAGGTGCATACGAAAAGTACGTCGTGACCAAATGTCGCCAATAACACAGTAGATATGTGATAAATCGATCTTCGCTATCTCGGATATAACAGTATATAATACTTCCCCTTCATCCTCCAACATTTGTACAATAGCAGCTCTTCTTTTCACATCGATTTTCACCACGCTCCCAACTTTCAAAACGGCAGCCATTCTGTCGTAATTTTTACCCCAATAGTAGTAAATTTGACCCCGTAGTAAAAGAAGTGCGCCTTGACGTCACGCGTATTAATAACTTTCCCACGCTACCGGGCGCCGTCAAATCAGAATCGTTTGAAGTGTTATTCGTCTAGGTGCATACGAAAAGTACGTCGTGACCAAATGTCGCCAATAACACAGTAGATATGTGATAAATTGATCTTCGCTATCTCGGATTCGTTCAGTGCATATAGAGGGGGGGAAAATGTATGAGAAGCATAGGGCAAGATGATATTATATGACACTCCAAACAAAAACCAAAAATGTGCAAGCAAGTCTAATAATTGCTTTAATTGATCGAATATCACGTGAAAGGTCGTGGAAATTCAAATCCGTCCCTGGAAAATGTCAAGATTTAAAATCGTTAAAATGTTGATGAGTCTATATCAATATGGAGAAAAAAACGGAACTTCCAAGACGTTCTGGATGCGTGAAGCTTTGTGACGCACAACTGGTTAAATCAGAATTTGTGAGGAAAAGAAAAATTATAAATATCAAATAATGTTGCAATATTCCGCCCACATACAAAACGGTGGTGTGATACCCCAATATAAACGTCTGCTCTCTAATGGACGACGGCTGAATTATGAATGACGGAACGGACGCTTGTAATTCACATATTCGATTATAGAAATACGACCAAATACTCAGAGTGCATTATAGAAAGATTTCATTTTAATTATATACATTTGTACGTAAGCAATCGATATTTGGACTGTATTACACCTAATTGGCAAGGATGTACCACCGGGTTGGTGGATGTGTGTGTGTGGCGGGGGGGGGGATGTGACAGAGACTGGGTGTACTTTGAATGATGTTTTTCTCTGTTCCGCAATATATATACAGAATCTCCATGTCAGTGAAAATGCATTACTTTCATCGAGAAAAAAAAGAGACTTTATTACACTATCGAAAACGTGACTTTCTAAGGACCCCCACCTGGCTGCCATTTTGAATTTCCCCCTTATTCTTTACACATAGGTTCATACGAGTGGGCTCATTATAATCAGCTGCAACGTGACGAGATATCATTTTGAAATGTTTCAGGGCGTTTGGTAATTGGGGGTAATTGGAAGAGGGGGTATAATGCCCAGGACTGGTAGAGCTGAGAGCAAAGGGATGATAGTTTATATCATAGTTTCGAAATGGTTTAATAGGACAATGTAGCCAAATTGGCACTTTATTTACAAATCAGTCCTATACATCAGAAATTCTGGATGACTGTGATTGACAAAAATATAAACTTGTGATACATTCATAACCAACTCATCGTTTCCCAATATGGTGACGTGTATCTTTCCGGCCTCGGAAATAAATTACATAATGTTTGTTAAACAATTCTGTTACTCGGCCTCCACGCGATAAATATATGTATGTTTCTTGTTTTGGTGGGAAATTCAAGCCGTGCGACGTCGGGCATTACAGGTTACTTTCTCTGGGTATTCTTGCAGAGAGAGAGAAAGAGAGAGTGAATTAAGTTTTAATGTCGCGTTCAGCAATATTTCAGCTATATAGCGACGATCAAACAAAATTCTAAGTACTCAAGTCACTTAGTAATCCAACGCATTAAAACATACACGCGTTAAAAAGCCCGATTTCTCTAAAACAACCCAAGATGTAATCCTCTCTCACCCGACTAAAAAGATCATCCAAAGTAGTCGCTCGATAAAAACATCTCTTACAATCTTAAAATCTACGCATTCGATGAGAATATGTTTCACCGTGAGATCATCGTGGCATGGAACACACCATGGGACTGGCTCCTTTTTTAGTAAATGTTCGTGAGTTAATCGTGTATGGCCGAAACATTTCCGGCTGTTCAGATGAGTATAGCCTACAGTTTTTTTGAACTCATGAAGTTTGTTATTATTCACAGTATCCCATAAAGATTGAAATAGCCGTCTCACATAAGTACAGATAGACGACCTGAAATCGCTATATGGGATTCCAACATGATCAATCTCATCATCTAGGGCTGCCTTAGCCATCCTATCAGCCTCAGTATTACCTTTGATGCCAACGTGACTAGGTAACCAACAGAACACAATATTAATCTGTTGATCAAATCTACAGTCATGTTGTTGTAGAATACTCAAGATAGTGGGATGAGCCGAAGTTCCACTTTTAATCACTTGAAGGCATGACAGTGAATCTGAGAATATGACATATTTTTTTCCTTTTAGTGGAACCAATACCTTCTAAAGCCAACAATATAGCTTTTGCTGCAGTGAATATCGAACTTTTACCTCGTAGTCATGTTGAGGCGTTCACTCCATCAGACGTCCACGATGCTCATCTATCAACATCAGATGAGTTGTTTGAGCTGATCTGTCATCACAGCTCCCGCGCTAGCGTATCTAATTCCGCTTGAGCCGGTGCTAGGAGCCGTATGGATACTTCATAATATCCGCATGAACAACTGCAATAAAAGCGCGGCTGAGATACTAAGGCTACATCCGAGAGTCCACCTTACTCTCGGGTCTGAATATTAGGTACAGAGGGATGCTCATATGGAAGCTTTTTAGTCGCCAGGCGTCGCAAAATTTTCCCCACCGCTTGCATATAGCTCCAATCCAGCCTGCAAAAGTGCAATTATACTACATGTACAGTGGACACCGGCCTCCGAGGTAGAGCATTCGTCTCTTTGAGGCCAGTGTCCGTGGACACCGAAATCTAGAATTCATTGTCCGACGGACAACTAAATCCGGATCTCAGTGGCTTGAGACACTGATATCTAGATGTTAGGGCCTCCCGGACACTGAATAAATTGTATGTAGATTCCCCCAATATCCTTATACACAGGCGTCCTACTCGATATTTACTAAACGGCTATCGCTCAGATTGTGTTATTAATATATATACCGTTACTAGCTCGACATATCATATAGAGTCATTGTTTAATTTGCATGTAATAACCTCGAGTGTAGGCCTACCGTATATAGATCGTCATTTTGTTTTACAATCGATGTTATTTCAATATCCACGCACAAAAAATCTTTGGAACGTGCAAACAGATACGATTGCGGATCGTCAGCGTGACTAGACGTTCAAATTTTTAAGTGACTAATGAAGGGTGTATTGTGCATGTATGGAGGTTTGGGATCCTTCAGCGCGAATTACACTATGGTGTAGAGTGGGAAAATTCTGATTGAGTCGAGATAGTTCACCGGACATTCATATCTGATCCTAAACCCAATCATCTTATCCCACCCAACTCTCAGGTTCTGCGAATTTCCACTCACCTTGGATACCGAAATGCATAAGCTCCGGTAGATAAGAGATTTTCCTACGATCTATTCTATGGACTGCCACGCTCATTTGGCCGTATTATATGTGTGTCGACCATAGTATAGACCTGCTGTTGGATTACGTCAATTGTAGCTGGTGAAGTAGTATAGAATGCCCATTCTCCTTCTCCGCCTAACTTTTTTCAACGAAGTCAGTAATTTGTGTCATATTTGACTAGGATAACTATGGGGTCACGCAGATGTTGTCTACCAAAACTCAGGTCAGTTGATCTAAGATCAAGGTCACTGTGGCCTGCAAGTCAAGAAAGCATCGAAATTTCAGAGTACCTTGTTCAGGCACAAAACAATCTGTACGGATTGCTTTACGTCAGTAACTGCTGGAGAATACTAGTAATGTAAGTAATATTTTATTTTTATAGTAGCAGGTACATACATTTTCCAGTTTACAAACAATATAATATCTTCAATTACCCAGCCCCAAACCGGGCTTATCAACCACTTTATACTTATTCATATTGAATATTTAGTGTCACATGGCTATACGTGGCGCCGCACACAAAATGGCCTTTCGTTTAGTAAATTGTGCTGTACGCCGCTTCTCAGAAATAGAATACTACTACTGGTCTGGTCTTCTGTACAAAAACGAAAATGAGAAAGGACCAGACACACAAGAAGACGATGACAATATTTGGAATATAATATATACATTTTACAATGTTCTATAAACTAATTTTTGTCATTCTCATTATATAAATTTTAATATTTCACCCTTCCCAACACTGATGTATAAATTTATATTATGTCTCGTGATGTATATAAATGGTCTTGCCTCTTACAATACGCTAGCTTAATAAAATGACAAATTTTCCTTGTATGATTTTCAAATAACAGCTTTAGTTCCCCCTCCCACCCTCTGATGTACAACTGGAAAAATCAATATCTCTAATTAAATCTGATCTCTCTCTCTCATATAATTTACAACGCATAATAAAATGAATTTCGTCTTCTATCACACTATTCGTACACAATTCACATAACCGCAGGTTTTTCACCTCGAAATCGACCAACTTCCACGACAGGTTTAACATAACATACTTTTCGGTACAATATTCATTTTTAAACGTGACGTACGTCCGTTACTTGGGGTTATCTCTTGTGGCTCGAGATCAACGTTCACTATTCAGAGACAGTAATACGTCATTTAAAGCATTTAAATTATAAGTTATACAGTTGATGAATAAATAACCCATATTCACCTCGTTCAATATAGTTTCTACGACTTTACTCCAATGGCCATTATTCGACATTTCCCATAGAAATACTTTCTTTGTTAATCTAGATACACTCATTAATACAAGTCTATTCCAGTATCTTATTATTTCAATCTTTCGTAGTGAATTTAATGCAGGCCACCCCATATCTCCATAAATAGCATCCAGAGGTGCTAGTTTATGAACTCCAAGGCGATATCTCAGAGCCCTGTTCATTATCATATTACAATGGTGTAAAATATTGTCGTATAGCCCACATATAGCCGTACCATAGTTAAGCACAGGCAGCACGCACCTGTTTAACAAAGTTGTATAAGTTTGGAATCCTAAATCGGCTAAAAATTTACATTTCCCTATCACGGCTCCAAGCGCCCTCCCAGCTGAATTTCGCAAGAGTTTTTCCTGTGATTTCAAACTTCATATATTCGTCGAAGATTACTCTTAAATATTTATAGTTATTTACATACTGGATGTTATTATCTCTTAACTTAAACTCGAAATTCACTTCTATTACTTCTTACAGTTCTGAAATGCATTATTTTAGATTTTTCAATATTAATACAAAATCTCCATCGATGACACCATTTATTAACTATATTAAGCAGTTTTTGCAGATCAGGTTCACTTTCAGCTAAAATAACCAAGTCATCTGCGTATGCTAAGACTGACAATTTCAAATCTTTATTTATATTAACTCCAATATTAGATTCCTTCAAATCCTCGATAAGAATGTTGATATATATAGCAAATAGAGTAGGTGACAAAGTGTCCCTTGTCTAACGCCATATCTTGTGCCAAACCAATTTGTTATGAAGCCCTTAACTTTCACAGCGGAAGTCGTGTCACCATACATTCGCTAAATAGCATTGTGTTATTGTCCATTTACATCTTTATTCAATAGATTATAAACTAATGAATTCCTATTTACCATATCAAATGCTTTCTTTAGATCAATAAAACAGGCGAATGTACATGTATGTTTACTCGCCACAAGTCTGTTTTTAATAACACTGTTTAAGGTAAATATATCATCCATGCAAGATCTTCCAGAGCGAAATCCGTTTTGTTCGTCAGCTAGTAAATCATTTCCATCCGCAAAAGACACGAGCCTTGAATTAATTATACTACTATACATTTTGTACACACACGAAAGAATACTTATACCACGGTAATTTAAGGGAAGCAGCGGGTCGTCAACTTTATTTTTCGGAATATGGTAAATCAGGGCCCGCAGCCACTCGCTAGGCAACATATCATTTAGAAAACATAGATTGAAAAAGACATGTAACATTAATTTTATAGGCTCATAAAATACTAATACATGCCCATGGTCAACTGCTACAGCTTTAATATTGAGGTCAAACAGAGTGTGTCAGTCCGCTTCGCAAACAACATTATCTAATATGCATAGATTATAACATCGTCAACAGAAATCACCTACATGTAAACATGAAATTTTGTTTGTTCTGTCTATATTAGTATCTTAAATTTAATTTTCACGCTAGAAATAGCACCCCAAAAATGACTGCCGCAATATGCCAGTCTCTTACTAGAGAAATGTTACCAAAAAAAAATGGCACTTACTGTTGAGATAGATATGCGTACAAGGAATCTCAGTCGTATTTTGAATGCGTTAGTTGATTCAATAACGCTATGGGATCCCTTGTCACGTCCTACACTGTACTGAATAATTCATATCGGACTCCCCTGCTACTTGCCAATCTAAGAATAAGCAGCCACACATTAGAAGTTACGTACTATACAATCGTTTTAGAATTATTGCCCGGAAAAAGGGAATCCTACGGAATCGCGGAATTACAGACACCGGTGTTTTTATCCCCCCCCCCCCCCCCTCCTCCATGTGTACTTTTTGTGAAGGGGCACCAAATCGCACCTAGAGATGAAAAGCTTCAGTTCTTGGCGAAGAACGGTTTCTAAGATCTGTACAGGCCAGGACAATTCTATTAACCGCCCTCCTCCAGGAGGATGGGGTTAACAAGAAACTCACATAACTGGCAGAACACCTGTAGGTTCATCCAAATGGCACAGCCTGAAAAAAGCTATTCTCCAAACATATCTGGCTCACACCACTAAACCGGCACGGGTTTGAGCCCCACTAGTGGATGTTTGAAAGTTTGATGGTTCTCTTCGGGTACTACGGGTTCCTCCACCTCTAAAACAGCGTGTCATCATATAAGTGAAATAACTATGTGTGCCTTAAACCTAACTCCCACGCCCTATCTGGCCTGGGCGATTTAAGGCCTACACACTGGAGAGGGCCATTTCACCAATGCTCATTCTTTTTCTTACTCCTTAGACAAGGGAACGAACATTTAGTATATCTTGGGATCAAGTGCTACCAGAAAGTGGAAAAAAAATCATTCAAGCAGGTCGCACCGGTGATAACACAGTGACATCATGCTCAACAACTGCAATGTTGGGTCGATTTTCTAATCAGATTGTCCCGTTTTCTTCGCATAACGTACATATTTAACCCTATCTGGCCTGGGCGATAAGATAAGATAAGATAAGATAAACTTTATTTAACGTCGGTTTGTTTGCCAAAATACAACATAAGCTCTATTGAGCTTTTTATACCGACTTAAACGAAAACAACATGCAATAAAAAACAATCGTGAATATCATACAGACAATAAAATTAACATTGTGCTTAAAACTCATTTACAATTTATGTGCGTATTTTTTCCTTTTATAAAAATATAAGTTACATATATATGCCATTACCGATAGCTACATTGCACAGCATGTTAAATATTAAATATATTAATTATATACAAATTAGATAAGATTACAGATTATGACGTATAAGCTGAGCTTTTAGAAATATCACAGTATTCTTCGAGGCTAGACTTCACTTTTGGCACATTATACACCTACATTTATTTCCACACCAAATCTTCAGAATACTTTTAAAATCACTAAATGAAGTTTCTGTTCTGGCATTGTCAGGCAAATCATTCCAAATTTTAGAAGCCTGATATCTGAAGCTTTGAAGTCCATGTTTCGTAGTTCTTGTCTTGGGCACTACTAAAAGATTATGATATCTAAAATCATATTGAGTATTTTTCACCTTGATTAAATCATGTAAATATTCAGGGGTTATTTTATGAATAATCTTAAACGTTTCCTGGGCTATGAGCTTAACTCTCTGCAAATGCAGAGGACAAGCGTCTGCCTTGGTGAGAAGAGCATCATAAGATCCTGTAAAATCCTTAAAAACAAATTTCAAGGCTCGGTGATGAAGCCTCTCAATTTTCGTAGTATTGCCCTGACTACAAAAATGCCATACCAATGGACAGAAATTAAAGGAAGATAGAATGAAAGCGTGATAAACTGATTTTCGACCGCTTAGCGAGAGATACCTTCCTATTCGCCTTAGAACATTTATCTGTCGGGACACTTTTTTACAGATTTTAGATACATGTGTGTTGAAATTTAACAAATAGTCAAATTCGACACCTAACAGCTTAACCGATTCTGCACATTTTATCACGTTTCCGTTTACATTAAATATTGGATCTTCATTTTTGGTTCGTTTTCCAATGCCAATGCCCTGAAATTTATCTGGGTTGGCTTGCATCTCATTCGAATCAAACCATTTTATCAGCGATGATGTGCCACTTTCCAACTGGGATTTCATTGCACTTAAATCGCTATGCGCTACTGATATCGTGTTGTCGTCTGCGTAGTTATACAGCTTTCCAGTTTTAACAAAGTAGTATATATCGTTGATAAATATATTAAAAATCAACGGTCCGAGGATAGAGCCCTGTGGGACACCTTTGAATAATTCTGCAAAGGAGCTGCAATATTGGCCAATTTTTACACATTGTTTCCGGTTGGCCAAGTACGAGTCAAGGAGACCAGTGGCGGCTGGGCGAACTGGGCTGGGCGATGTGGGGTGTATCGCAGCCGGGGGGGCGGAAAGTGCCCCCCTTATATATTTTCTCTACCACTAACGCTGGAGCGCTGAAACTTACCACACAGTATCTTGGGTTCAAGCTCTACCGGGAAATGTAAAAAAAATCCAAGATGTTCGCCATGATGACGTCACAGTGACGTCATCTTCTCGAAAGCCATTTTTCGGCCTTTTTGGGGTCTCAAAAAAAATAAAATAAAATATAGAATAATTAGTTTTGCATAAATAACAAACTTTTAAGGCCTTTTAGGCAAGGAAAATGTGAAAAACGGAGCGAAAAGATTGAAAAACACGACTTTCGCGGATACCACATAGCCGCCATTTTGAATTTACCCATGATCCTCTGCCCGGGGGTATATGAAAATAGGCTCAAAATGACCCCAATAAGAAAAGCTTTAAAGTCACCAAGTATCAGCCTCCTCGGTTTTGTCGTTTCGGAGCAGCAAAGAAAAGTTCGCTGGGGGGGGGGGGGCACTTCCCCCCCCCGCCCAGGCCAGGTAGGGTTAACTGGAGAATAATTATCTGATGTGCAGTAAAATAATTGTGGGGACTTTAATGGGCAAACAGACAATAAATTTAAGTAAACGCTGCTCGGAATAGTGTGCAAGTAAGCCCAAATGACTCCAATCAGATATAAAGAAACAGAGAGTCAGCTCTTAATATTCTATCGTCTCGGAGATTGGTTGGGTTTAATATGCGAGCAATTCTGGCCTACGCTAGGAATGAAACGTCATGAATGAAACGGCGATAATAACGTAATTGTCTAGAGGGTTCGATTGAAATTTCGAAGATGCGAAATCGTCCATTGGTCATAGTAGTGCGTCAGTTCGGTTAAAGTTGTCAAGTTACAAAGGACGGGCTGATATCGTATTCCAATGCGCACGATACAAAAATCGTACGTACCGAGCTTCTCGAACTATGGTCTATCGACCGGTATATAATTCGATATTGTTAGAACTGTTAGAATACCCGATATAGTACAAATACCGTAGATCAGATCCAGTTCGAAACATATCTAATTCATGGCCGCTCTAGGGAAAGACAATCCAAATGCTAACTCTATCCAAATAACTCAATATTAAAACAATATTAATAATGATAACAGTAATCCATGACATCCCATCAGTCTATAGAACAAAGCAATTATTTACAGAGACCTGAAAAATGATAAGGCGCTGAAGTAATCAATGAATCATGAATGAATGTTCATGAATATTGTAGAAGTGATGTAATGTAAGACAGAGATAATAGATGACAAGTGACCTCTTCGCCAGTTGAATTTGGGTAAGCAGAGCACACAGTCTGTGGTGATCTTGTAGTGGATCAGGCAAGCTCAGATATCTGTGAATTAGTCGATACTATACTATATTGGAACAATATGCAAGAGGTGTGAAAAATTGGCCACGGCTGGCGACTAAAAAGCAACCATATGACTCTACAGGAAAGCTTTTCATGGCACCTCCCATTCAGACCAGAGAATACGGTGGATACGGACATAGCCTTAGTATCTCAGGCGCGCTGTTATGGCTGGTGTTCATGTGAAGACTTTGGAGTATCCACACGACCCCTAACACCGGTTTAAGCGGAATTAGATATTCGCTATCTCGGGAGCTGTGATGACAGATCATCTCAAACAAATAACTCATCTGATCATAATTGATGAGCACCGAGGACGTCTGATGGAGTAAACGTAAATGCAAGAATACCCAGAAAAACTAACCTGTAATGCCCGACGTCGCACGGCTTAAATTTCCCACCAAAACTATAAACCTAATATATCTGACAAATGACATGTACAGAGAGCGGGCCTCCGGGACTAACAATCCACCAGCAGAATGCTACCATATACAGTTAATAAATTGGAGCGCTATGCAAGAGGCGAGAAAATTGACGACGTCTGGCAACTAAAAAGCAATCATATAACTCTACAGGAAAGCTTCCCTCGGCACCTCCCATTCAGACCCAAGAACACTGCGGATTCTCGGACATGGTCTTAGTATCTCAACCGCGCTTTTATTGCAGGTGTTCATGTGGGGACTATGGAGTATCCACACGACCCTAGTACCGGCTTAAGCGGAATTAAATACATGTAAGCTATACGCTATGTTACTACGCATCATACAGTTGGTCCTCAAAATAGGGAGATATCGATAGTACCGGTAAAAAAGTTCTATTTCGGTTCAACTTTAACTTCGTAGTACCTTGATCCGCTTACAGTATCGAGTCGTCCCTGGTGAATGCTATAAAATTTGCAGTTAAACGATCCACGTGTTTTAATATGAGGGCTTATACTGAAAGCCAGACAGGTGTGCAATTGAAGGCAATGCGAGCCACAGCGAAACGCGGACTCTCGGAGACAGTGGAAAGTACAATTAACCCGCCCACTGATGACGATGTCATCAAATAGGTTCGCATCATTCACAACCCCAGCATTACGTTCCCTCAGATGGTAGTATCGCTTCGTGTATCCAGCTTGAGCATCGGTGGTAGTTAAAGCTGTGCCTAATGGGTCGTTAGTGGTAGTTGTTGTTTGCTGGCTGTTATAAGTAATGACTGGAAGTTCAGTCGTAGTTACAGATGTGGTTGATGGTTCACTAGCGGTAGTCGTTAGTTGCTGACTGTTAGTAGTAATAGCAGGAGCATCAGTCCTGGTAACATCTGCGGTAGTTGGTCCACTAGTGGTAGTCGTTGGTGGCTGGCAGTTATTAGTAATCGTCTGCTGGCAGGTGGTCAGTAATTCTACAAGAAAATAAATTAATATTAACATCTTCTTTTATTAACTGCATTAGCCTCACATTGCCACCATTTAGAACTGAACCATTATATTTTAACCTGAAGATTAATCAAACTGATTTTAAATAGGTGTAAGGTGTTAATTTTTGATGGGAGATCCTTCGTGTTAACAAATTTGGACATTGATCTAAAAATAATGTCTTAAATTATATGAAAAATCTGGAAAAATGCGATTTTTGGATGACCTCACAAGAGCGCAATTTGAATTTAACCATTATATTTTAAGGTAAAACCCAAACGGGCTAGGAAAAGTACTTTCTAAGTAAGATACCATTTACCGCATGTAAATACTCCACACGGTTGCTGAGATATTGGAGTTTGAAGTTTAAATTTGATATCCAGGGAATTTATGCAAATGAGATTTTGTGATGTCGCCAAGTGAACTCACGATAATGAGTTAAATTTATGCTGGTATATTCACAGATCTAGAAGTTTAATCTCATTCATATTTATACTATTGATTATATATAGCATTATGCAAACGATATGATGCTGATCTAGGGGAAAAAATGTAATTATCTTTAGAAATACGGTTACCATAACAACCAGTTACTAAGGGCTTTATTTTGAAACTGTGCATGTCATGAAATCTTAATTGCTAAATATTCAGTAACAATGGTCTATGCTATTCATTAAAAAAATCACTTCAACCATTCAAGTTCCTGAAATAAATCACTTAAATCTATTGAAACTATTAGTAACCAAGTGTTAAAAGTGATATCCCACAACCTATTAGCATAATGTTAATGAAATGAAAAAGAATCAGAATCATATGTATCATAAAAAAGAAAATATGTTATTATTTTCTAATTATCTCTAGTTTACTGCCTGACATCTTCAAAACTCATTTGCATTCAAAATTTGTATCATACCTAAAAGTATAATATATCAGTGGGCAGTAGGAATATTTTTATGAAATAAATCTCAAATATTTTTCAGAAAATTTTTTCTCTCTCCAAAAAGTTTTAATTTTCCATTTGGGTTCCCCTTCAAACTGGACAGAAAGATTCAAAATGATAGTAAGTTGATAGGCTAAGATGTGAAACTAGTCGGTTTAAAAAGAAGTACTGTTCGAAAATGTTCGAAAAAATAAGAGCTTGAATTTGATTAACAACATCAAAAAGTCCGCGTCATATTATTATTGTCTTCTGCTCTCGAAAAATCCCATATTTTTCTTTTTTCTTTATTTTGGGCATTGATATCATGATCAATCGTATTTCATAGTGAGAACGACATAAGAAATGGTCCAACAACATGTTTAAGCGAATACATGCACCAGTCATCATCACAAGTCATGGCAAAATATGCACCCTAGAGAGAGGAATAACACAGACATTTTTCACGTTTTTCACAAACTTCTGATTGTGTCGCAATGTTATCAAACGCGCCAAAACCGAATTCAGAATCAAAGCATTTTAACATAGCAGCGAGTTGCATTTTGTTAAGACTGGAACAAAACGGGTCAACACTGCATGCAGAATCAGCGCGTTTTGTCGCAATTATGATCAAATGCAAACATTGTTATGTATTGTAGTATTTGTGGACATTTTACTGCTGGTTTTACTGCCGCCAAAAATGAGTTTTAAAACGCATAGTCGCGATAGTAAAAGTAGCACAGACGTTTCAAATAAGAAACTATAACAAGGTTATTCCCATTCTAATTCCACTTCTTCCTTCCCAAAGTAATTCAATAACAAATATAATTTAATAACAAATATAGCCGCAGTCGATGTAACATGAAACATGCTCGCTCGTGAAGTTGTAATACTCGAGGCTGCCCAGAAGCCCAGGTATTCAGGAAACATACGACCAAGAGCGATCGTGCAGTAGGTTAAAACAGTTTGCGACGTTAACCCTATCTAGCCTGGACGAGTTAGGGTGTACCGCAGCTTGGGAGGGGGGTGGCGGAAAGTGCCCCCTATATATTTTCCCTATGGCAAAGGCTAGAGGGCTGAAACTTATGACACTATATCCTTGGGTCAAGCTCTACAAGAATATATAAAAAAACTTCAGGATGGCCGCCATGATGATGTCACAGTGACGTCATTTTCAAAAGAGCATTTTTGGACGATTTTTCGGTCAGAATTTTCTAATTTTTTATTTTTAGTTTTTCATCGCAAAAAACTGCATGATAAATTAGTGAATAATGATCTGATATGAAATAATATGAAATCAACTGTTTGTCGTTTCGGAGATAGGAGCAAAAAACCAACAGTGGTGAGGGGGGGGGGCGGCGGAAATTTAAAAACTTGTACATTGTCTGTAGATCAGCTAGTATTATAAATTGTATAGGTATTATTTTCACATGTAGAGGCTACTAGCTTATTTTATATTACCTTTATTGATCTCACTTTGAACAGCTTTAATTATGTATGAAGTATATAGACCAATCTAGCATCCTTCAACTTTAGAAACGATGGAGTTATTCAGCGAGAACTAATACACTATATGGTATTTTTAAATTATATTCAAGTTCGTATAAACAATACCATTAATTCTGTCCAATAATCTTTGACACGAACATAAAGTTCGAAAGTGCAGTCGGAATATAATAACGCAGAAAGTCAAGAAGGCTATATCTTATTCAAAATATCGTATATATCTAGGTTAAAGTTGAAATGATGTTTATGCTGGTGGAAAGACAGTACGTTTCTTCTGCAATCAAACCTTCATAAACTATCCATAACTATCCAAGATCAGATCTGTTCTGCCTAACATGTATTATACATCAGATCAAATAACTTCGGGGTAATGAATCGTCACAATCAGTTTTTAGTTTCTTTTAATACCTGTTTGGAATTGGTGCTAACTGCAAACGGTTTTTCAATTACAGACGTGACAATTATTTTGTGACGACGGCTGACTACTGAATGTCGGATCTTTAAGATCTGCATATACTCAGAATAACATGACAGCTTATGGGAGAGACACATTTGCTATAGTGCATTCTGATTGCATAAAGAAAGATAACATATTAACGCCATACCTTGGTTTGGAAAGTTCCATGGATTGTTTTGCATACACCCATTTCCACTCATTTCTGCCTTTTTGATCTTTTCTGGGAAAAGTCGAACACAGGATATCAGCCCAGTGAGGTGACCCGAACAGCCATGTGAGGCTCCGACTCGCAGAACACCCGGTACCGGGATGTCATACTTGTCGATGCAATCTGTTTCCTTTGGGTCCATCGGTAGGAGATTGTTCTCCAGAAACATATTTATTTTTCCATCACTACGGGTTCGTACAACAGACAGGTGATTCCACCCATATACCAATTCCTGAGTGGCCACTGCTGATCCAGTTTTGCAATCTCCCAGGTTAATCGGTGTAAATCGCGGGTATCGGTTCTCCAAAGAGACTTGGAAATACACAATTCCATCATTGTCTTTGTATTCGAACAAGACACCGTCTGTAGTCCCAGTCGTGATGTATAAGTATACAGTCAGTGAGATGTCCTCAATCCCAACAACGTTCCCGGCTGAAGCGAGTGTCAGTGGTATATCGACGAAAGAACCGTTACCCATAACCAGTGACGTGTAGGGATGTGCTGTATCTTGGTTTGATTCAAAGATACAACCGTGAAGGGTGGCGGTCGAGTCCGTGTTCCTTCCCACGTCCAAACCATATAGGTACTACTGGTGAGTGGCCAAATCCTCGAAGGAATCAACTGGCCGTCACAGTTACCCACTCCGATTGCTGTAAAAAATATAGACCGGCAAATTAGAGGGGAATGATATTTTCCTGAGTTCATGTGCTCTTCCCATCCCATTCAGTTGGTAGTGTTGGTTTGTCAGAAGTCTCCTACTTTGTTTGCCTGTAACATGATTGGATTTGTTAAATTCGTATTATAAATAATCTGACCGATATGAACAGATAAAGGAAAGATATATGTTTGTCACCGTTTCGCAGTATATCTTGTAAAAATCTTTGAAATAGCCAATTGACAATGACATTTGTTCGCATACATTTAGACAAAAAATAGGGTCAAACTGTTCCCAACCTGTACCTGGTAGCCCTGTTCGTCGAGCCTAGATTCGATCCTCCAAAGAGCCAGTGGTTTTCGTCTGGTTCGATATTCCTGTGTCGGAATATTCTTACATAATAGCTAATTACCCATGTCTGGTATATTTCAGAAGAACCTTTGTACAATGAGGATCACCAGCCACGCTAGGCGGCGCTAGTGCTCCAACAGGTAAAGAAGACGTGACGTCATAAAACGAACAATTATAACGTCGTTACATTATGACGTTGCCTTTGTGACGTCAAGAAAAACGACATGCGCATGCGTCATTCACCTCTTGGTACACGTAGCCACCTGGCGTCAGTTCGAGCTGGCGAACCCCATTGCCAGATCCGAAGATCCGCGTCAATAAACGAACAAGGTAATTCATAAGAAAATACTAACAGCAAACACTTGCAAGAGCGGTCAAAAGTTTTCAACGATGCAGAAAATACAGCATAGTGGGCATGTCATTCAAGATGCCCGAATGAAATTCAACAATCAAAGCGTGGGCGAGATACAAATCATCAGAGGGATCATTTTTGGTTCTTGTGAAGATTTTAGATGTGCAGTTAGAATATTGTGGGGTCATATGACTTCCCTTCAGTATACCAGTATCTTTTTCCACGACCTTTATATGTTGCGTTACTTGTTATATGTATATGGTAAAATTATGCTGGTGGATGTTTCCTCCCTGAGGCTCGACCTCTGTACAAATCATTGTGATAGCAAGTTTATGATTGCGGTTAGCATAGTGGAGAATGAAGCGCTTGGTCGGCATCGGACTTCACGGACCTGTGTTCTGAATAAGAACTTGCAATCTACTGATATTTCCCCCGTTTGGGCCGTTATTTCTATCTAACAGTCGCATTGTTTATCGCTTTCCATTGGATGACTTAATAGGGCTATTACATTATTGCACTCGGATATTTGTATCTAGAACCGTTCAAGTCGGTGCCGGAGACCTCGTGGGCATATCATTAAAATGTCCACATGAATAGCTACAATTGGTGTGTGGCTGAGATACATCACTGAAGAGGTCATTTTGATTCTTGTGGAGTTTTTAGATATGCAGTCAAAATGTTGGATGTGGGATGGTTTGACTTCTCGTCAGTAGGCCGGCATCTTTTGCCATCACCTTTATATGTTACATTTAATTGTTATTTTGCATATGGGGGGATTCTGATGGTGGACGTTTCCTCCCCGAGGCCCGCCCTCTGTACAAATCATTGTGATTGTAATTTGAGACTGTAGTTCGTGTGGTGGAGAATGAAGCGCTTGGTCGGCGTCGGACCTCACAGCCTTGTGTTCTGAATAAGAACTTGCATTCTACCGGTGTTTTCCCCGTTTGGTCCTTTCTTTCTATCTAACGGTCACATAGGTTATCGCTTTCCATCATTTGTCTTAAAAGGGCTATTTCATCGTCGCTGTCGGTTATTTGTATCTAATAGCGCTCAAACCTGTGCTAGGGACAGTGAGAGCATATCATTCAAGATGTCCACATTTATATGTGAATGTCGCCAGAGCGCAGAAAGCATTGACTTATAAATATAAGCCAAATGCTTATTTTCACAAAATGAAGGTGTACTTCAGGTGTAGTTTCTTCACAAATCGTATAATGCAAAAGTTATTTGGTGTGGTTTAATTTGGATATGCTCAAATGTGCGTTTTTACTTAAATCGTCCGCTGTTCAGGATGTTCAAATTTGATTCATTTGAATTAAGTTAAACTTCAATTTTTTTATTTACTTCACCTGACACGTAAGGAATTATACGTGCAGCCGATTATAAAATAAACCGAAACATGCAATCCTATGTTTATGTATAATTTTGTCTTTTTGAATTTGGTGCTAATACTGTTATATGGAAATGGAATAGGTCTTTGGATTATGGACGCGGATATTCTCTAATGGACGACGGCTGGATTATGAATGACGGACTAAACGCTTGTAATTTAGAGATTAACATGTATAACGCATGGATATACACATGCATATCATATACACATGTATAATACCATTGTGGAACCTTCTTAGTGACAATGTTGTTGGGAATAATTAAGAAGCGTCTAGTCCGTCAGTCAATATTCATCCGTCTTCCATTAAAGAATTTCCGCGTCCATAATCCAAAGACCTATTTATATAACAGCATTAACGTTTTAAAATATACGAGATTCTGAAATTGGGCTGTGCGTTTGTAAAACTTCAAGTATTTTGAAATCGCGCAACGCAGCCTTGCGCGATTTCAAAATAGTACAGACCAATTTTCTTCTCTGATTTTATTATCCGGAAGCTTTTTAAGTTATTGCAAACTCTATAGGATGATTTGTCCTAACATTTGCAGCTAGGGCGGAAGTTTAGCCCTCCCGTTGAAACTTTGGATTCTTCAACAGTGTCAAACTCGTATATTTGTAATTTTATATACCTTCAATCTGATTAAAATTCAGACTTAATAACCGCTCCTATATCGGACATGTCGCTAATTAAGATCTGGGACAGTCCCTATAACAAATCCGTCAGATGAACTCCGAATCAAATAGATTCCGGGTCAAATAGTCGCCCAATGAGACGCCATGTTGCGATGCAGTTATGAACTGATTTACGAAACAAAATAACCGTACCTACATATCCAGCAGTACAAGAAATATCCCTTGATCTTTTCACCTGGTCTGTCACTGAAGAGAGCAACGGGGAGCAAATAGTAATCTTCGGTGATTGTTCATGGACTGGTGAGCAAGAAATTCATCAGCCGCCTGGGTTAGATTTTTCTGCGCCTCGTCCGTAAAGATTTCCCGCAGCCGGTAAGAAGAACGGCTATACAGTGATTTTTACGTATCATACAAGAAAGCATCTGCAGTTGCTCCTCTTTAATGCGGGCACGTCAAATTTAAGGCACACCATAATTTTCGATCTCGCCCTTGAACTTCGCCGCTACTGAATATAGGCTATTGAAGTTGGACTGTGATTGGTCGCCAGTCTGACATGCGCGACAGATTTAAGATAGGGACTGTCACAGATCTTAATTTAGCGACATGTCCGATAGAGGAGCGGTTATTAAGTCTGAATTTTAATCAGATCGATACACCTTGTACTATTTTCGTCAATTAGTTCTCCATGTTAACCAATAATATTATCGCAGTATTTCTTTTTTTTTATACGACAGCATCCGTCACTATTTTACTGTTCTGCTGTTCAGAAACTTGTCCGGTGTTTTATATACAATTTGTTTGCAAATTCCAAACATACATACAAAAGACTTGATCTAGTAAAACACCATTAAATTACTCCATCCCGGAGAAAATGAGTTTGAATTCGGACTCATCTAAATAATCCTTTGGATTGCCACCAATGGGGGAGTTAAACAGAAACGTGAGGTTATGAGGATTGAAATGACATATTTTATCAATTAGCCCTGAGTAAGCGCAGATCTGTTAACAAAAACCTTTCAATGGTGAATACACCACACTGTGATAATACTATCACGATATTTAATCATTGTTTTAATTGTTTCCCTACAGTTGAATTATAAGTATTCACTTTAATGAGTTATTGCAATATTCAAACGTAAAGTACCGTCCATTATTTTGTCAATATGTGACCGAATTTAATTTAAAGCAAGGATTAGTGTAGATGTGTAAATGTCTTAGTCTGTGTCCTGCAAGAGGAAATATATAAGAAAAAAATAACCGGTTTATCCAGAAGTATTTGGTAAAATAATTCCATCATATTCCTAGACGTATTCCATCTTCAGACTCGTACCTGTAAGTGGCCCGACAGCAATACACCATAACAAATAATATATCGAAAATAAACCTTCACATAATTAGTAATGTACAGAATTGACAAGAATCATTGAAATTTCGATCACGGATATAACATCTCATGACACCATTTCGATCACGGATATAACATTTCATAACACCGCCAAGAAAAAAACTCCAGTCCAAAGACACATTTTGCAGATAGGCTAACCTATCGACAGTCTGTTTATATGATGTAGCATCTGGCTAAAGTGTTGATATTTGTCTTCAAAGTATTTATTAAAAATTGTATCACCCACTTGCAAGGCTTGCAAGGGACCTTCACAAGTTTCAATGCTGCCATAAGGATTTGTCTTTGACATATGGGGGTGGGGTTAAAGATTTTTGACCATTTCCTTGTGGAACACAAAATACAAAACACCACAAATGACCTAATTTCTTATTATCAAGTCGAAACATACCTATTGAAAACGAACTGCACAAACTGTGAGATTCAACACTGAGAAACTCGCATTTTCCAATACCTCAAGCCTCACCATCCTCGCCGAAATCGCCGCCTTACCCGCCACCCAAAGTTGGTTATCATTTGATCCTAAATCATGAAATTTCATTGTAAACCCAAAGTGATGATGTGAACTTCTGACCCATTCAATGGATTATTCTTGACACGTCATAATGACTTTTCTCATAAGAAAACAATACCACAGAACAGTACATAAGACACAAATGTCCTTTCGTCTGCGTATTAACTGATAAAATTAACGCATATCGTTACTTGGGTTTTGTAGACCGAATGATGACCTACTGACCTACATAACTGATACCTGTCCGCATTATTAAACGTTTCTGAATCATGTATACCATAGCCCGTACACATACCTTCACAATGATGTCTTAATTGCTATATATGGTCAATAGATTTCAGGGTATTCTTGCATTTACCAGGTTTAGCCCATTTTGAGGTGTTTACTACATCAGACGTCCTCGATGCTCATCCATTAGCATCTGAGGAGTTATTTCTTTGAGCTGATCTATCATCACAGCTTCTGAGCTAGTGCATCTAATTCCGCTTAAGCCGGTGCTAGGGGCCGTGTGGATACTTCATAGTCTTCACATGAATCTCTGCAATAAAGCGCGGCTGAGATATTAAGGCTACTTCCAAGAATCCACCGTATTCTCGTGTCTGGATGTGAGGTGCCGAGGGAACCTTTCCTGTAGTGTCATATGGTTGCTCTTTAGTCGCCAGACGTCGTCCGTTTTCCCCACCTCTCGCATATTTCTCCAATGGTGACCATCCTCCTAAATTTCATGTTTATACAAAATTAGTTCGATCTGTGAACAAAACTTGGCAAGAAGTAGTTGAAGGCAGATGACGAAATTATTTCGTCAAGAACTTGCACATGGTCTGTAGAAAATCTACAGTTGTAAATTTGTTATATTGTAAATTTGTTATATTGGTGTCTTTTTCAGTCTACACAGCTGACAATAGAGAACACATGCCCTATTTTTTATTCTAAAATCGAGGTAATGACCTACTGACCTACCTACTGACCAATCAAAATAAATGTTCCATCAGTTGGTAGCCCATACACATACCTTCATAATGCTACCTTACATGTAATAGAAAATGCAGTAGAAGTGGAAATATGTTGTCATATGTTACCCCAGCCCCTCAATTTTGGGGCGTTTTATCAAGTTCCCTGATCCACTAGAAGTGCCTCTAGCACATTACCTACCTATGTTTCAGATTGGCCACCCACCCTAGAAGGATGCGTCTATGTATGGTCTAACTGAAAATCCCAATGAAATTTTTCTATACCGTGAGTTGAGGTTCGATGCTGAAAGTGGTCTTGGGATGATAGACTAAGATCTTGAGGCAAGATCCCCCGACATTGACTGACAATAGAGAATCTAATCTGTTCAGTTTTTGTTATCTCTAAGCAAATCGGCATGGAAAACAATCCCAAGCCAGATATTCATGCAAGATACCCATATACCAAATTTGGAAAGAATCCATTTAGTTTCTATAGTTATTGTCCAGAAACGCAATTTTGAATTGGCCCTCAGGTGGCGCCACCTATATGCAGATCAGCAGGACGAACAATGCCAAGCGAGATATTGAGACGGGATACCCACATACCAAATTTGGAAAGCATAGGTCCAGGTTTTTCAAAATTTATTGTTTGGGAACATTATTTTAACTTAGCCCCCAGGTGCCAGCTCTACACGAATCGGCACGAAAAATAATCTCAAGCCAGAACCTGAGGCAAAGTACGCAAACACCAAATTTGGACAGAATGCTTCAGGTTTAACTTGGCACCCAGGTGGCGCCCACAAGAAAAACAATCCCAAGCAAGATCTTGAGGCAAGAGAAATTATAGAAAAATACAAGTATCCAGTTTCCCGCAGACAGGAGCAATATGTACAACAAAATTGAAGTTGATTGACAAAGGCATTCAAAAGTTATCCGATGGAAAACTAAAGTGAGAAAAAGAAGAAGCGGAAGAAAGAAGTAAATGACAAACACATAATAACAAAGTTGACCTTGGATGATGGAAGAAATATACAGCATAACAGAGAGTATGCGCAAAGAGAGGTTCAATGCAATTTATATGCAAAACAGGGTGAGCCAGAGACGGGTGTGGCTATATCTTTTAAAATATCAAATTGAATCGATTGAGTGATTAGGAATCAGATAAATTAGAAGGATTGCTAACACAAACTGAATATTGTGAAGCATTAAACATATGAAAAATGATAGGAGTCCCAGTGTATACCGGTTCCCTACAGAATTTTAGAAAAGTGCTTCGAAGGATTAATGACATCTTCTAAGATTAATAAATTCGGAGTATCAAAATGGGGGATTGATCAATCACTCTAGAATTTCCGAAACCAAATAAGGTCAAGAATGATATAAAGTTTGACGTCCAATTACTCTTTTAAATGTTTGTTATAAACTCACTAGAACCGGCATTGCGAATAGATTAAAGGAAGTAGTTCACGAAGACCAAAGAGAGTTTATCTCAGGTTGATTCGCTGAAGAGAACATCGAATCATACATAGAATATCACTTGAAACAAAAGGAAGGGAAGTGTCTGGTTTATTGTTATCGATCGATTTTGAAAACAAGTTTTGGATAAATCTATTCCTTGTTGATACAAGTGCTTGTATCATCCAGAATGGTAACCGCCAATCGTGTTTTGCCTTACACCGAGGTTGCCGGAAAGATGATCCGATCTCCCGATATATCTTTCTATTATGTGCAGAGGCTACTAGGATCGGAATAATCAAAATATAAAACGGCTGGAAAAGAGTTCAACCAATACGTAGATGATAATCAGCTATTCTTTGACGATTCAGAGCATCTTTTGGGTAAAACTTTACATTGACTCGCATTTTTCTATAAATATTCAGGCTTCAATATTAATACAAAAAATAGAATATGGATAGGCTATTTATCTATACTGATTGTCAATATTCCCACTCTTAACTTTCGCAAATTCTGCAAAATAAATAATCTCGCTAAATTAGATGAGCATAAGAAAGAAGAACATAAATTGAGACTGAGGAATTTGATACAACTGGGGAAAATTACAAACAAAAATCTCTTTCTAAGCTTATACATCTTTTTTCTTGTCTTACCAAACCCCTCCAGATCATGTTATAAAAAAAACACACTCTTCACTCTGCAAGTTTGCATGGAAAAATGACTCAGACATAATTAAGGGAACATCGATAACACAAGTCCAGAGGTTTGAGAATGGTCAACTTAATCCAATTCATCCAGCCTTACAGGTCTCTCGGATGCGACGCCTAATATCGAGAAACCAAAAAGGAAACAATTATTCGATATTGAAAGCCATGAAAAACTATGCAATATGGGAGCAGAATATATTAATCCCTCATGGAAAGATGAGTTAAACCGTGGGATGTTCTTCAGGGAGAAATTCGAAAAAAGATAGTTGCCATTAAACTGATCAATAGTTCCCATCAAACAAATCGATAGCCTATGTGGTAAAGTTTTTTGGCACCGTGGCATGACCTCTTTTTCTGGATGCATTTTTCCGGAGGAAATATCTGAAAGTGCCGCAGCAAAACACGCAATGCAGACATGCGGACTGAACTTTTTCGTCTGCCTGCGTTTTCCGATACTCTGCATTGTAAAATATCACCGAGTGCTATTGAAATTGGTGAGCGAATACGAAATTCGTCGATCGTATAATAGACATTCCGTACAATGTCGTGTATATCTGCTGGATTGGAAGCACTGTGCTACCGCGACTTTGTCCATAGGAAATTTCCCCTCCTTTAATTTAATTTAATCAACATCTCTCACTTTGATAGATTAATTTTCGGTTTTTGCCTCCGCCGAAAGTTTCAATACGAATATCGTTCAGTGCCTGTTTGGTTGACTTACTGTTATGGATACCTTCGGCAGGCGGGTAATTACGAACGGTTCAAAATTCAATTCCTTATCCGAGATATCCTCATTATGTGGTAAAAGCTGTGCCTGTCGGTGGTCCGCTTTTTTTCCAGAAATTCATAACCTCTCCCGCAACAAGAGATCCACCGTCTGGCAACCGATCTTGCAAATGTTCTTGAAGGTGTTCACTGCTTGTGCAGAATTATCTGCCTGTGTGGCTTCCATCTGCTGGGCGGGTACCGATGCTATTTCGCTGACAGTTCCCCTCGAATGGAGGGTTTCTATGTCAAGTACAGGTACAGTTTGCTCGGTCAATATGAAATTTGTATAGAAGTTATATGAAATAACGGCGAATTTTTAACTGCACTGCTGCCTAAATAATACGCGTGCTGTATGTAGCACATTGAACATCTACTAACAGACAATGTAGCCTGTAGGGGTAAAATCTAGAGCATCACCTAGAGCCAGTGGTTAAATTGCTTAGGTCAGCCGGTCATAGAGGGATATATATCAAACCTGTCAACGCCGAGGTTTAACATGCGCTACCCATTGCACACCCCAGTTTGATCACAATACATCTCTATCAAGAGTATAAAACTGGTTCGTTTTCAATGATATGCTATGAAATTATCTAAATTAACTATGATACTTAAGCCGGTGATAGGGGCCGTGGGGATACTTCATAGCTCCCACATGAACAGCTGCAATAAAAGCGTGTCTGAAATACTAAGGCTACGTATGAGAATCCACCGCATTCTCGAGTCTGAACGTGAGATGGCGAGGGAAGCTTTCCTGTAGTGTCATATTGTTGCTTTTTAGTTGCCGGACGTCGTCAATTTTTTCCACCTCTCGCATATCGCTCCAATTTGAAGTAAAACTAGTCTAAGTGACGACATTACATCGAAATATCACTTGGTTCAATGTATTATATTTTAGATAAATTAATTCTATGCTCTTTCTGTGAAATATCAATGCACCGATCACGGTATGGTGCACTGCCATATATAATGTATAAATATCGATAATATGATTGGCTCACAACTGTGCACGTCATAAGTGAAAATAATTTACGTTGCATAGCCGAGCGACGTAACATTTCTGGTGACGCCACATGTTGACGTGACGTCATTTCTCAATACTAGCCCATAGAAATTATAGAAACACATCCTTCGTGAATGTATAGATGTTCTAGCCTGAACGGCGGTTACGATAGTTACTGACTGAAAACGCGAGTGTCCATTTCCAGAAACCTATTGGAATCTGACTTGGAAACTGCAACGTCACAGTTTAAGGTGAGTTTTCGGAAATGGAAACTTAAGGCGTAACACTCACTGCGCGAAAGGCTTATTTTCTGCGTATTTGAAAGATGCAAGTATTTGATTGTCCATGATACATTTGCCTATTCTGTATAATGCTACATCAACATCGAATTGAGCAACCATGCGTAAACGTTAGGAAGTTAAACAAAGAGACATGTTTAACGTTGTCAACTGAATGACAGCCGTATTAAATATATGGGAATTCATGGAACAATCATCTATACTATTAAAAGAGCCGGCCTGAAATGTCCGTGTGTATGTCTGTGACAGAGAGCGTACGTTGATACCCTTGCAAGTGGTTTAGAGCCACCAAACTTGGTACACATTTACTACACCTACATGATGGTACCATGCAATCGTCAGATTCCACATTCAGTAGCTAGCCATCGTCCAAATTGTTTTTTTCCTATGCTATGCCCTTGCATGTGGTTTAGAGCCACCAAACTTGGTACACATTTACTACGCGACAATACCTAAATGATGGTACCATAAAAGCGTCAGATTCGGCATTCAATAGCTAGCCATCGTCCGAATTGTTTTCCCTATGTTCTGAGTATATAAATACGACTGGTCATATGGAACCATAGGATAGTGTACATTACAGAGGCTGTACGTAGTATATACGTATTAACTAATTACTATTCATTCAGTAGCTTGCCATTGTCCATCAATAATTCCTATGTCTATCTTCATGAATCTAGTGTGTTTGTATTAATACATCGCATAGCGGTACAGTGCACAATGTAAGATATAGCCCACATAGAAAAGCTCTTGATGGATATTTGAATTGCCCTACCAACTGCTGGCGAAGCCCTTTCGGGGGCCACTCCTCACGGATAGCGTCCACTGACACGCTTGCAAGTGGTTTAGAGCTACCAAATTTGGTACATATGTACTACGGGACAATACCTCCATGATGGTACTACTAGTTCCGCGATCTATCGCTAAGGGGGGGGGGGGGCGAATAGGTAACTTCCATCTATTATTTTGCTATATTTTTTATGTATTAAAGCTAGGGTATCCAAATTAAAATTACATATTGAACAGAAGCCTATCCCAGTTAACTGACCTTGACCTATTTAATCAATGTCATATACGGTTTATTATTATTATATAACATGAAGAAAAATATCTAGGCTTTCCAAATTAATACTATGTATACATGTTGCGATTGTCCAGAGGTGTGCTGAAGATGACAGAATCTGACCTGGATAAAGTACGTCAAGGTCAATCTAGTACAATATTTCATGAAGAATTATATCTACATTGTCCAAAATTATATCACTTATGCCTGGAGATGAATTCTATTGAATATGACTGACCTTGAACTATTTCCTAAAGATCAGATCCTATATGTCTAATCTAAGTTATCCGAATTCATGCTCCATTAAGTTAGAATAGACGAGAAAGTTGTTGAATATGACTGAACTTGATCAATATTTCCAAGATAAAATTACTTGATCCGATTATGAGCTATATAGAATAGTATAAGAGTATATTTAGAGCTAAGAATTTGGTCATCCTCTACCAAAACCTCCACGCAATTTTTTCCCCATCAAAATATGACCTGACTCAACTGGTCATACCCCCAAATAGGGAACGGTAAGGTGTTGTTGTTGCACTGAGATTATGAACTACCTTATATATTGATTTTAATAATCTCTGTGATATTTGTTTATGCTTAGTTTTTTTCATCACAATCTAATCCATCAGACTGGTCTTAAGCTGTTGAAAAAAAAACCCCACCAGCTTGAATGCTGACAAATCTCAAGATGTAAGTCAAATTCTCTGTGGGCAATCACCCGACGGGTAATGTGCTAGTTCATATTAAAACAACTGCTTAATGTGGTGGTGCCATGCATATTACCCAGGCTATGAGAGTAAGATCGAGGGGATTGACAACACTGGCTTCATATCTTGACAACACCAACTTTCTAGAATATGTAAGTTAAAGCTCGAATTTCCGGCAGTACATCATTTTCGAAAGACGCATAATATCAATTTTCAATTATCCTAATATAGTACGGTATGGGGAGCGAATCAGCGAATCAAGCAACCAACGGTAGACCTACAAAATTCACCTAAATGACACAAGAAAGAGTAAGGAAAAACACTTACATATGAGATAGCTCACCCACAAACTCGCACAAATGGAGTCGATCATGTTTCGTAGATATACTGTTGGGAATTCATCATTTTCGAAGGGCATGGACAAATTGAATATATGGGCAATACAAGCCTACGCAATGTTCAAATGGTCACTGTCTAAAGATTTAAACAGTTAGTTGCTTGAATTGAATGATTATGCGAGTGTATCACTAAAAATTAAATACAAGTGCACAGCAAATATCGTGCGCATTGAGCCATCTAATTTATTGTCTACCACTTACGCTGGGCATGCATTCAGACCATCGTAGTTTAGTACTTCTATTCAACAATAACTGATTCTTCAAAAGCACTTCAAAAACTATTGAGCTATTGATTCCATGGACGTCAGTTAAATTGTTGACAAGGACTCTACCGTCAAATATAGATCCTAGAGCCATGTCATGCACAACTACTTCACAATAAAAAATCAAGACACTTCCGGGGAAGATAATAGCAGTAATGAGCAAACAACTGCATATGGATTGGTGTGTGTAAGCTATTAGTGCCACCAAATATTTACTGTGATTCCGAAGAAAAAAACTTCATACTGTACTTTTCGGCGTATTTTTTCGCCATGGTCATCGAAAGGAACAATAATCGCAGTGTGAACATACATACATACAGAAAGATGTCAGACAGACAGACAGACAGAGACACAGATAGACAGACATAGAAAAAAATGCTGGACGGCTAAAAATTTTGAACTTTATATTCAGCTCTTGTTTATCAGAAACTGTCCAGTTTTAGCTTCACAGCAGTAGTATGTAGCGAGCAAATTGATGAGATAGCGCTTCACTGCGCATGCGCAGAACCTTGGGTGACGTCACAATTGGTGGTGTGCGCATGCGTGTGTGTGTGTGTGGGTGGTGGGACAAAATGG